>JARYGA010059043.1:0-67520 GCA_030545235.1 Helianthus tuberosus | reverse complement strand
AATAAACAATAAAAAAAAATAGAAAAAAAAAAATAAAAAAAAAAAAAAAAAAAATAAAAAAAATAAAGATAAGACCAGAAAAATTCATGTGCCAGATGGTAGTAAAAAGGTTGATGCTACTCAAGAAGCACTTGATGAAGGAGTAGCAAGTGTAAAAAGAGATAGAATGGCAAAGGATGTTTCAAGGTGGAATGAGGAGAAAAGAGCTTTCATGGAGCTGTATGAGCAGGGTTGTTCTGGTTCTAAAGATTCTAAAAATCCGAAGACAAAAAGAAAACCTAAGTCCATCCCATCCAGATTTCCAAAGCCTCCAAAACCACCATCCAAAAGCCATCAGCATAAAACCTCCACTCAAACAACTGTTGTAACTCCTGCTGTATCAACTACTGCTGGTACTTCAGTGGTTTCAACATCTGTTCCCACTTCAACACACACTACTTCAACACACACCACAATTACTACATTACCATCACCACTGTCACCACCAAAAACAATCTCACCACCACTTCCACCTGCTGACAAAAAGCAGAAGACAACAGATGTTATAACATCTGCTGTAATGGCAACAGTGGTTGAAACACCAGTTGTTTCAACAGCTGTTAGTCAGACACAAACCACTGTCACTCAATCTACTACCACTGTTCCATCTCAAACATCATCAGTCTCTCCTAAACCAAAAAGGAGAAGGCTAATTTTAAAAGATGATGACACATCTCCATCACCAACATCTTCAAAATCCCTATCACTTGTCACTATTCCAACACCCATACCTCTCTCTTCAGCTCAAATTTTAAAACCACTACCTCCTGCTGGTGTCTCATTTCCTTTAGAACTCATTGCAGTTAAGGAAGAAATAAAATCCTTTTATTATGAGGATGACCCAGCCAAAAGGAGTTTGCCATCAATTGCAGAATATCCCAGGCCTAACAATATTGAAGAATACTTGAAACTCAAGGCCAAACAAGCAGAGGATATTGCAATCAAAAACAAAAAAGGGAAATCTGATAGAGAATTTCAACAAAACTATCAGTTTTTACTCTCACAGGTCAATGCTATGGAGCGGTTTGCTAAAAATGTATGTCAGCAAATTTCAGAAAGGGCAGATGAGTCCTTGAGGAAAGACTACATTGAAAATATCATGACCTACAAGAAATACAAGGGGGAGAAACACATGTACAAGAACTGGACCATTCCTGAGCTTGAAAAAGAAGCAGCCAGGATTCAAGACATGATCAAAAATAAGGTCAAGCAGACTCCTCCTGAAAAATTTAAACAAATTGAAGCTGAGAAGATGTTAGAGTTGAGGAGAATGAAAGAGGAGCTGATTGCAGCTGATTATGGGTCAAAGAACTCTGTGACAAAGTGGGGAGAAGATAGAGTCAAGGCAACTTATAAAAGCTTAGAGGAACTTAGAAAGAAAGATCCAAGAGTTCCACAAAAGCCTGACTATTCCAAAGCAGAGGTTTCTAAAAGACCACCAAAGCTGCAAGTTAAAAGAACCACTGCTCCAGCTGGTGCTGCCATCTACAAAAGAAGGAGCAAAAACCAGTTGAGTATGGAAACAATTCAAGATCTATTAGCTGGAGATGCCATTGTAAAAGCAGGCACGAAAGTAATGATAAAAGAAGATCTTGAATTAGAACAATCTGCAAGTGCTGCTCAGCCAGCTATGAATAGGCCAGCCTCACCAAATACTTCTGCAAATAAACATCTCCCAAGAAACCCACCAGGCTCAAAAATACAAAAGTGGGAAACTGACAAACAGACCTGCGTATTGACTTTGCTCAGGTCTGGTGGAGAAGTGAAGAAAATGTCAAGGGAACAAGCTCTTGGCCTGAGTCTTGAAGATTTGCAGGATCTCCTTGATCTTCCACTTAGCAGGGATGATGAAGATACAGATGCCCTAGACTTTGAATTACAATTTAAAGGTCAGATAAGGGAACTGTTGATTAGGCAATAAAGTCTTCCACAAATAATGAAGAGTTTTGGCATTATCTGTTCCAGGGGGAGATTGTTGGGATTGAACCCTATCAGAGGAACAGATAATTAAAGCCAAAACTGGATCAGAGCAGTGGATCCAGAATAAGCAGACGAATACAGTTGGTTCATGCAAATCTCTCCCCTTGAAAGTGGTTTCATATCTGCTGACCTCCTATCTGCTGATCTTACTAAGTGCTGTTTAAGAGTCTTTTATGTAATGAAATGTAATAACAGTAGTTAGTACATCAGTGTTTGTATAGATCAGAGGTTAGAGTTTGTTAGGAGGTTAGATGTCACTTTCATGGTGACGTCAGCTAAGATGCTCAGTGGTTTGCAAGTGCCTATAAATAGTTCAGTACTTTGTACTGTTCTATTAGCTCTTTCACAACATTATCTTCTTTGCACGAACAAACTACTGAGCTCTGGCTGAGGGGGAGTTTGCATTCATTCATCAATCATTGTAATCGTTGTTGAAACAAATTCAATCTTTCGATTCATTGTGTAAAGATGTTTGATTAAAGTATTACTCTCGTTTGATTGTATGCAAAGTTTGTTTTCATCTTAAATTCCGCTGCACAACTCTTTCATTTCCATCTTAATTTCAAACGAAAATACAATCAAAAACAAACTCAGATCCAACAAAAACGTTTATATGTATATCTAGGCATCATCACTACTTCAGTTTCATAGCATCGTCATCCTGCAACATGTTAAAAAGTATAGTTCAATACAAATATGTATTGGCGAGTATACAGGTTTTTCATACGTAGAATAAAAAGATAAGTTTCAAACAATTCCATGTGGCAAGCTCTTGATACAAGACAAACAATAAAATCGGCATGTGTTCAACATATCAAACCAATGATGAAACGCAATAAGCTCATGACATAACCTCAAGTCTACGGGCGGTGCGTTAATCCTATAGCGCTATATATGTCACGGATAGGCTCGTACGAAGTTAATGATAAGTTTAACACAAGATGTAATTAACCCAAAATTAAAGTATCAAGTAATCAAATAAGCATGCGTGTATGAGGAATGTTTGCGCAATATGAATAAAGTTTATGTGTAAGTTAATAAATAACATGTTACACCCCTAAAAGTGGTAAACGAAAAAGGGGTTCAAGTATACTCACATTGGCTGCGTATGAGAGTTTCTTGAATTAACGAATGAGTAAAGATTGGGTAAATCCAAGAGAACGAACAAGAGCTATTAACCTAGACGTTTAGAATAACACATAACGACTCGTTATTACTATTTATAGGTTAAATATTACTCCTAATATTAATTTTAATTAGGTTTACAAACTAACATTTTTTTATATTTATATGTTATAAAGAAAATCTTTTTTATAACTTAGTTAATTTGACCTTTAATTTATAAAAGAAAGGAAGTCAGAGAGAGGATTTATGGTTATGGTTAAAAATGAGGGAAACAAATAGCTTAAGGTTTCTTTTTTTTTCTGTGGGCTTTAAAAAAAGAATAATATGCAACGCATATGTCGGAGGCCGAAATCGAACCCACGACCTCCGATTCATTAAAAACATCCCAATCACTAGTCTACGTTGTGTTTTGTGATGTAAAACTTATAATGTAATCTGTGCCATCATCTTCTTCATATGAAGTCAACAGAAGTAACACCCAACTGAGTTGCATGATCCTTTTTAAATTGTATTGATGTTTTCTATTATTCATTTAACATTGTCAACAACTAAAGGAATTTAAGACCAGTCGATGACCACTGTTTCTGTTTCTGTTTCTCTTCTTTTCCTTTATTTCCTTTTTTTTTTTTGTAAAACTCACTGTTACAACTTGAATGAGACAAGCTGTGAGAGGTTTTGGATACCAAGAGGTGCCGTCAAGAACCCACCGGTGTCATCGGCCCGGAAAGATGGGTTCTGAGCATACGCCACCCTTGAGCAGACAGTTACAATAGGAGACAGCCTCTCTTCTGAAGTTAAAAACGATTTAAAGCAATTTCTAAGGAGGAATGCTGATATCTTCGCCTTTGAACACTCTGACATGACCAGGATACCCCAAGATAGGCAGAACACAAATTAGCCACGCTCCCAGGCATTAAGCCTGTCGCCCAGGGAAAGCATAGCATGGCCCCTGAAAGAAAGACAACGGTAGTAAAAGAAGTACAAAAGCTGGTCGAAGCTAGAATCCTCAGAGAAACTAAATATCATACATGGGTATCAAACCCCGTGATGGTTAAAAAGCCAGATGGCACGTGGCGGATGTGCATTGACTTCAAAGATATAAACAAAGCCTACCGTAAAGACGCTTATCCATTGCCCTAGATGGACTTCAAGGTTGACTCTCTGATCCCTTTTAGGTATAAGTGCCTTTTAGATGCCTACAAAGGTTACCACCAGATCAAAATGTCAAAGGAAGACGAAGAAAAAACGGCGTTTCACACCGATATAGGCATTTTCTGCGACACCAAAATGCCCTTTGGTCTACGAAACGCCGGGGCCACTTATCAACGTCTCATGAACAAGGCTTTTAAGAAGTAAATGGGCAGAAACTTGGAAGTGTATGTTGACGATTTAGTGATCAAGAGCAGAGAGGAAAAACAAATGCTCGAAGACATCGAAGAAACTTTCCAAAAACTGAGGGAATACAACATCAAGCTCAACCCCAAGAAGTGCTCATTCGGGGTAGAAGAAGGCAAGTTCCTGAGGGTAGTGGTCACCCGGGACGGTTTTAAAGCTAACCCAGAAAAGATAGTCGTGATAGCACGAATGCCCTCCCCCAGGACTTTATAAGAGGCACAAGAATTGAATGGGCGTTTAGTGGCTATAAACAGATTCTTGGCAAGACACGCCGAGAAATCTCTGCCGTTCATAAAAACGTTGAAAGACTGCCTTAACAAGAAAAACTTCAAGTGGACCAACGAAGTAGAAGAGGCTTTGTAAGACATGAAGCGTTTCATTGAAAAGCTACCCATGTTGATGTCACACCCCTTTCTAAGGCGGAAGCACGAGGTGTGATCTCGAAAGGTTCTCATTGCATACGAATGGTAAACATACTACAAGCTCGTAAAATAACTCCAAATGCCATTAACATAACATAAGTTAAGTGTCTACATCACAAGATAACATTTTGTCTGAAAAGTTTACAACTTTATTTAAAAGAGAACTATAAGGTTTTTAATCATTATATCACCACACGAGATGGAATATAACAATCAAATCCCACAAAAGAGGCATTAAAGTCTTGACACAACACATCTAAAAACATAAACGACATCCTGGAGCAAGAGTAAGACCGCACGCACATCCACTTTAGTTACCTGAAATACATGTAAGTTTTGGAAAATCGTCAACATAATGTTGGTGTGAATTCATGCAGATTTGTGAAAAACATTTAAGCACTCGTTATGGAAAACATGGTATGTAATTGTAAGAAATAAGTATAAAGGTAAATATAAGGAATACGAGATCGCTAATGGTTCGCGAGGCCACTAACATATGTAACGACATAGGAAGCATCCAAACCATAGGCATTTTTACTTGTCGATTCACGACTAGAGACACAAAAGCACTGCTTGGTAAAAGAGTGGCCAAGAGTGTGGTTGCCTGAAACCCATTAGATCTAACCTTTTGTTCTGCGGTCTTGGTATGTAACTGATTAATGGTGCTTAGGGCACCCTATTCGTGACATGATCTAAAGTATCATTCCTTAGTTTTTGAAATCAACATACCATAACACATGTATTTTCCCTAAGTTTAGAAAACAAGTAAAAGTTTAAAAGTGGGGACATGAACTCACAACTTTGCGTTTCCAACGTCGTAAACTTCACCGGTAGCGTCGTGACCTATACGTGTTCTATTAATGTTAGTCACTGGACTTGTATTACACAAGCACAAGTCAGCATCTTTTGTTTATGTATACTTTTCGAGGTAATAGGTTGTTAAAAATAATTTATGTTTTTAACTTTACATGTATGTTACTTATATTATTTTCCCAAAAATAAATATAAGTATTTTGTGAAATAATATTCTCAATATTATTTTTGTACAAGTATTCTTAGGAAAGTATACTTGTATTTTATGTAAATACTTGTGTATTTTGTGTTATTTACCAAAAATCAATACTTTGATTTTTATTACTTTCCGGAATTATATTTATTAAAAAATAATGTATTTTTAAGACTTGTATGAAATATATATATTTTGTCATGTTATAAAATATATATGGTTATTCTTGATATTCACCCGATTTTTACATAAATCCCAATACTTGGTATAGGTTATATATTTTTCCATAAATATATATTTAAGTCTATTAATGTCCAAGTTCAATAATATGTTAAGAAATATATTTTCATAAATATGTTTTCTTGTATTTGACCATGTATGCCCTTGTGAGGAATTTTTGTATACTTGTATACTTATGTATTCACATGTATTTGTATGTGTATTCATACTCCTTGGGAGTATTTAGTGTATTTTCAAGTTCCTAATACACTAATACATATAGTACACATAATATACACTTAGCACAAAATTTGATGATCACTAAATACATATATATTTTCCCTAAAAATATACATACTTAATATAAATTTTAAACTTGAAGAAATCACCATTTCTTGACTTGTATTTTTACACAAAAATTAGGGAAACCTTGGTAAATATTTTTAGGTGAATTTTTAGGGAATAAGTTTCACCAAAACTTATATTTTTCTAAGTGTCAAAATTTTATAAAATTTTTGACATAGTTTCCCCTAAAAATGGAGGTTTCCCATGTTTTCAAAACATGTGTTTATTTTCTTTTCAACATCAAAAGCAATTTTCAACAATAATCATCAACAACATATACTAAGTTTTCCATATGAAACATTACGGTGATCTTGTTTCTTGTTAAAAATGTGTAGTCTTTTAGATCTACACTTTACATATTATGATCTTTCCATAAATAAGTGTTCTTGAGTATTTTAAACAAACTTTTATGAAACTTTATTTTATTAACCAACTCATTCATGAGTTTAATGGTCTTTAAAGTTTGTAAATCATGTTTTAAGACCACTTTTAGGTTTATTAGAAAGATCATTATTTTTAGCATCATGTTTAACCATTGATCTTTCAAATCCATGCTTAATAGCTTTAGATCTTTCATAAACAAGCTTTATGCTAAATTTTTAACAAACTTTCCATGAGTTTTAGTTTCAAAAAAATTTTCTACACACACTTTATTACTTCAAGATTACAAGTTTATGCATAAAAATTCATATTTCAAGTTCACATCATGCTTCATATGTTCATCGTCAAGTTTAACCATGGATCCTTCAAGATCCATGCTTAAACTTGTTGGATCTATTCTTTAATATGTTTGTTCTAAACATAAACACAAGATATAACATCAACAACTTCATTACATACACTAAAAATTCATGTAATCACTTATTTTCTTCATGAATATGTTAGATCTTCTCATTTTTAACATTAGAAGTTAAGTTGTTTAGATGGTGAAACTTGCACATAACATAAACATGACTTAAATTAGTGATCAAGAAGCTTACTACTAGCTCTAATGGCTAGGGAAGTGGCACAAGAATGAAGAAGATGATCAAGGAAGGAAATGAGAGGTTAAAAGCTCCACAAGGTGGTCCTTCAAGTTCTAGCACCATACACCTTCCTAAATGGCCTCTATACACCTTCTAGTAAGCTTGGATTGTGAGGTTGTGAAGTGAAAATGGTGATGGTAAGTGGGTGTGTGTGATCCATGAGTTAGAGGGAAGGGAAGGAAGAAGATGAAGTGAATGAGAAAGTGTGATTAGTTTAGGATTTTATAAGATCTTCCAAATATTTTTATGGTATATTTGCTAGAATATTCCCCAACATAAGATCAAATAAAATCAAATGAAATCAAATAAAATCCCTATGTGGGACCCTTGTCCCAACCGTCCAAGAAGAGAGGGGGGGGGGGGTAAAGTGTTACTTTTGAGAAGTTGAAGGTTTAAAGTGCAAACGATAAGGTTTAAGTATGTTTAAGTGTGTTTAGGTGTTTTTATGATTTTTAAGGTGTTCTAGCATCAATACTAGTTTAATATCATGAAAACATTACTTCTAGTCAAATTTTGATGTCCCGGTTATTGTCCGGTTGTTCGGTTCGTTACGGTTCGTTAAAGTGCTGAATTGCGCAGTTTCACTAGGTATAAAGCACTTTTTATGGCAGTTTCAATTCCTGACACTTTGTAAGTTATATTAGACAATAAAACATAAATTATACATGATATTAAGGTGTTTAAAAGCTGATTATAGCTGAATTAGTGATGATTTATGCTGAATTCTGCATTTAAAGTGCGTTTCGGGTGTCTTTTAGTGCATAGTTTAGATTCCGGAAAGTTTATATGTTAACCCTCATATCCACACTTGGGTTTTAATGTATTTTAGATGTTGGACCTATTCCTAGGACCTAATTCTATTATCTGACTACTTTCTGCCGAATCACTGACACAGCGTGTCTTACCGGTGAGTTTACTAGTCTTTCTGACGCAACGCTAAAAGTAATGCATAAAGCAATATTTGAAGTATAAACATGCATGAATTCACAAGTATAGCATGTAATCAGTCAATGTTTACATTTAAGCACATAATTGCAATTAATAAATAATATTAAAATAGTACGGAAATTACCGGTTTTGTGCCAGTTGTCACAGTCTCCCCCCGTTAAAAGAATTTCATCCCGAAATTCAGGCTGAGTTATCTCCCACAGGAGTTTTCGTGAACAGATGGGGGTACTTGGCTTTGAACCGGTCTTCACTTTCCCACGTGTACTCGGGTCCGTGCTTAGAGTTCCAACGCACTTTGACAAGCTTAATGCGACTTCTCCTTGTTTTATGGATCTTCCAATCCGTCACCTCAACAGGTTGTTCTGTAAATCGGAGTGTGTCGTCGATATGCACCTCATCCGCAGGGATGATAACTGCTTCATGGGTTGGACTCTTCTTGAGGTTGGACACATGAAACGTATCATGTACTCCGTTAATTTCTTCCAGTAATTCCAACTTATACGCCACGGTATCAATTCTTTCCAAGATCTTGAATGGTCTGATGTATCATGGATTCAGCTTTCCACGTTTTCCGAACCTTGCTACACCCTTCCAAGGTGAGACCTTCAACAAGACTTTGTCTCCCACCTCGAATTCTAGGGGTTTCCGTCTCCGATCAGCGTAACTCTTTTGTCAATCTCGAGCCGCCTTAATGCGCTCTCGGATCTGCATAATCTTGTCGGTTGTCTCTTGAACAAGTTCAGGACCAATCAACTGCTTGTCTCCAGCGTCTGCCCAACACAAAGGTGAACGGCACTTGCAGCCATATAGAGCTTCAAACGGTGCAGCTTTTATGCTTGTATGGTAGCTGTTGTTATAGGAAAACTCAACTAATGGTAGATGAGTATCCCAGCTGCCGCCCAGATCCATAACACATGCGCGAAGCATATCTTCCAGTGTTTGTATGGTTCGTTCGCTCTGGCCGTCTGTTTGTGGATGGAAGGTCGTGCTTAGATCTAACTGAGAGCCAAAGGCCTCATGGAAGGATTGCCATATCCTTGAGACAAAACGTCCATCTCTATCTGAAATAATCGAGATAGGCACTCCATGACGTGCCACGATTTCTTTCAGGTACATCTCAGCAAGCTTTCCAGTGCTATCCTTCCCTCGGATCGGTAGGAAATGCGCAGACTTCCTCAATCGATCAACTATCACCCATATCATATCATGCCCTCTAGGGGTCCTGGGTAATTTCGTTACGAAGTCCATTGATATTTGCTCCCACTTCCACATGGGTATCTCTGGTTGTTGCAACAGACCAGGCGGCTTCTGATATTCGGCCTTGACCTTAGCACAGGTTAGGCACTTTCCAACATATACAGCAACGTCGCTTTTAAGCTTCGGCCACCAGTAGTATTCTTTCAAGTCTTGATACATCTTGTCCGATCCTGGGTGGATCGAGTATCTCAACTTGTGAGCTTCATCAAAGATGACCTCTTGAATACCGCCATAGAGCGGAACCCAAATGCGCCCCATAAAGTATAAGGTTCCCTCTTCGTTTGGCACCAATTTCTTCTCCATACCTTGGAGATATTCGGCTCTACGATTCTCCCTCTTAAGGGCTTCTTGTTGTGCGTCATGAATGCGTGCAATGAGATTCATTCGAATGGTCATTTCCAATGCTCGAACCCTAAGGGTCTTAACCCTTTCCTTTCGGCTTAACGCGTATGCTACAACGTTAGCCTTTCCAGGATGGTACTTAATCTCACAGTCGTAGCCGTTTAGCAACTCAACCCATCGTCGATGCCGCATATTTAATTCCTTCTGATCAAATATGTGTTGTAGGCTTTTGTGATTTGTGAAGATTGTACATCGGGTACCATACAAATAATGTCGCCAGATTTTCAAGGCAAACACCACCGCGCCTAGCTCTAGGTCGTGTGTGGTGTAATTCTTCTCATGAACTTTCAACTGTCTTGAAGCATAAGCGATGACCTTTTGGCGTTGCATGAGCACGCAACCCAATCCTTGATGCGAAGCGTCACAGTATACCACGAAGTCTTCAGTGCCTTCGGGTAAGGATAGTATCGGTGCATCGCATAGCTTACTTTTGAGATGTTGGAAGGCTTCTTCCTGCTTATCACCCCAGTCGTACTTCTTGTCCTTCTGCGTGAGGGAAGTTAGTGGTTGGGCTATCTTGGAGAAGTTCTCGATGAATCTGCGGTAGTAGCCAGCTAATCCCAAAAATTATCGAACTTCAGTCGGCGTTTTGGGGGCTTCCCAATTCGTTATCGCTTCTATCTTGGCTGGGTCTACATGAATACCCTTCTCTTTCACAACATGACCAAGGAACTGCACTTCGCGAATCCAGAATTCTCACTTTGAGAACTTTGCGTAAAGTTTCTCTTTCTTCAGCAGTTCCAGAACGGTCCTGAGGTGTTGCTCGTGCTCTTCTTTCATCCAGGAATAAATCAGAATATCATCGATAAATACAATCACGAATTTATCGAGATATGGTTTGCAAACACGATTCATCAGATCCATAAACATTGCTGGCGCGTTTGTCAATCCAAATGGCATCACAAGGAACTCGTAATGCCCATAACGCGTCCTGAACGCAGTCTTCGGCATGCTCTCTTCTTGGATCCTTAACTGACGATATCCGGACCGAAGGTCGATCTTTGAGAAGTAACTCGATCCTTGCAACTGATCGAATAAGTCATCAACCGATTCTTGACAGTGAGCTTATTCAGTTATCTATAATCGATATACATCCGCAGTGTTCCATCCTTCTTTTTCACGAACAAGACTGGAGCTCCCCAAGGAGAGAAGCTCGGCCTTATGAATCCTTTATCCAACAACTCCTGGAGTTGTGTAGATAATTCTTGCATCTTGGATGGCGCAAGTCGATAGGGTGCCTTGGCTACAGGAGCAGTGCCTGGAACCAAGTCTATATGGAATTCGACTTATCGTTGCAGAGGTAGTCCTGGCAAATCTTCGGGAAAAACATCAGGAAATTCCTTCATCACAGGAATGTATTCGAGTTTCGGCTCCTCAGCCTTCTTATCTACAACGTGCGCCAGGAATGCAACACATCCTTTCCTTAAGCACTTCTGCGCCTTCATACAATTGATGATCCGCAGAGGTGTATCTCTTTTCTCTCCATGCACGATGAGAGTTTCATTATTTGCAAGAGGAATGCGAATAATTTTCTCGTGGCAAACAACTTTAGCCTTAGTCTTGGACAGCCAGTCCATTCCAACCACCACATCGAAGCTACCTAATTGAATAGGTAAGAGGTCGATACTAAATCTCTGTTTGCCAAGTTCTAATTTGCAACCCCTAACAACTTCGCCCGACTCAACAAGTTTACCATCGGCTAGTTCTATGGAATAAGGAATATCTAATCTACTAGATTCTATTCCAAGCATACGTTTAAATTCCATAGACATGAAACTATAATCGGCACCAGTGTCAAATAGTATGGATGCAAAGTTATTGTTAACGAGGAACGTACCAGTGACCACATTAGGGTTCTCACGTGCGTTCCTTGCTCCAATCACAAATGCTCGAGCCTGATCGTTGTTCTCCCTTGGGCAATCTTTCTTGAAATGGTCCTTGCTACCACAACCAAAGCATCCTTGGTTCTGCCCAGCTCCATTACCATTCCGGTTACCATTACAATTGCCGTTACCGTTCCCATTACCAGCACCCTTTCGGTTTCCATTCACGTTTCTGTTACCACTTCCATTTCCTTTTCCCCAACAGTTCTCGGTGCGGTGACCCAGTTTTCCACACTTGTCACATTTTGGGATGCGACAAACTCCTTCATGGTGACGCTTGCACTGATTGCATTTGGGCAGAGTGCCCTGGTATCCTTTGGTAGGAGCGTCATTCATAGCTGCAAGGGCTTTCGTTTCCTTGGGCGGGTTGGAGTCACATTTCTTATTACTGGAGCCCTTGTTGTTGTTACGTGTTACTTGACTCAGATTCGAGTGCTTCCTCTTCTTGTCACCAGACGACTCTGCATGCGTCTCGGTTTTCTCAGTAGGGTTCAATGATAACTTCTTCATACGGACAGCATCTTCAGTAATGCTGACAGCCAAAGTTACAGCCTGAGTGATCGTTTCAGGTTTAGCTGAAGTTACCATGCTGCGAAACTCTGGAGCCAATCCCCATATGTAGCGCTCAATGCGCTTAAATTCGGGAGTCACCATATAGGGGATCACTCTTGATAGATCATGGAACCTTCGAGTATAACCAACAATGTCCGCACCTTCCATGGACAAGTTCCAAAATTCAGTCTCCAACCTTTGGAGTTCAGCAACAGAGCAATACTTCTCCCTCATTCTTTCCTTCAATTCATCCCACGTCATACCATACGCACCATCATCACCCAGAGCCTGGACTTGCAAATTCCACCAAGTCAAAGCCTCATCAAGAAACAACCCAGTAACAAAAGTGACTTGCTGGTCTGCGGTACACTTGCTCATGCGGATAGTGGAATCAGTCTTCTCCGTCCAGCGCACAAAAGCCACTGCACCTCCAGTGCCATCGTAGTTCAGTGGCTTGCAGTCGAGAAACTGCTTGAAGGTGCAGCCTGGAATTGATCCAACCAATTCACACGTGAGTAATCAATGAAATAATGAAACAAAGACCGGTCATACATTTCATCATGTTTTAGAAAATCAGCTTAAGGTTACCTTGAGTTGTGTGTCCTCCAGATGAGTCTCCATGTCCATTACGTCTAGTACCGCTTGGTCCTCCACTGTGCTTGGTACGGTTCACCTCGTACTGGGTGATAGCTTCGGAGATTCTTTCTTCCAGCAGGGAGTTCAGTTCTTCAGCGGTCCTCGGCATCGGGGGAGGAGGAGGTTGATCACGAGCGTTCACATCTTTCCTGGGTGCCATGTTCTTCCAAAACACAACACAACAGAGTTAGACATTTGTTTAATATCATCACACAAGACAGTGGTAGTATATATACACGTGCATATACCCACATAAGTAACATCAAACAATCCGCCAAACATATAAATCAATTCATACAGCATCAAGCATGCATAAACAGATAAATACTGATGTGTCATAAGATATTTACCGAGTCTTTATACATATTAGGACAACTTGTTACATCATTGTTTGCGAAGAAAACAAAATGCATAAGGGTTACATCACCCCATGGTACAAGTTTAATATATATAAAGGACAAAATATCTTTCTTCACATTGGCGGTTCTTGTCTTCAAGTTGCACCCAAGCTCGGTTGTAGTCTCCATACCCAAAAATACTACTCTATAAAGGTACCTGTAAAGGAAACCTAACAGGCTGGGGGAGAGGGTAGGGGTGTAGGGAAGATCAAACTATGAAAATGAGTCACTTCATCCTCAAGCTCATGAATTCGACAGGTGAGGGAGCTGACTTGGGTAGGAGTGTGGGAAGGTGTAGGAACACGGGTAGGGGTGAATGGCACAATAGGCATAGCGTCATCATCATCACCGGTCGGATAAGCTTTCAGTCCAGCAGCAAAAAGGGTCGAAGATATCACTGAATCGAAGGAATCAGCATCAGACTCAAGGTCAGAACCGGAAGGAATATCGATCACGAACACAACAGGGGAGGCCACGCCATAATCCAGGTCATCAACGAAAGGCCAGTCCTCAGCAGGGATAGCGGTAAAAGGAATAGCATGAACGGGAAAAGGATCAACGAGGTGCTCTACAGTCCCAATGGAGAGTTGGTCATGGAGGGGTAAAGGCAAAGCTAAGACATCGTCGAGATCATAATCCATCATCATCATCTCAGGGTCGGTCTCGAAGTCAGGGATGGAGGGGTAGAGGTAAAGCGAGGACATCATCAACGAAAGGGACATCGTCCTCAGAGTCTGGTGAGGCGAAAGGCTGAAAATCAACGAGATCATCATCATCAGATTCCACCTCCGGATTGCTCTCAGAATCAGATGTGAACACCTCCTGTGCTTGAAGCAATCTCGTCGTCAGAGACAATCATCATCAGGTCACGTTCCTCGGATAGGCCGCTGTTTTTAGACGAAGACATGGCCCCTGATAGAAAGACAGCGGTAGTAAATAAAGTACGAAAGCTGGTCGAAGCTGGAATCCTCAGAGAAACTAAATATCATACATGGGTATCAAACCCCGTGATGGTTAAAAAGCCAGATGGCACGTGGCGGATGTGTATTGACTTCAAAGATCTAAACAAAGCCTACCGTAAAGACGCTTATCCATTGCCCGAGATGGACTTCAAGGTTGACTCTCTGGTCCCTTTTAGGTACAAGTTCTTTTTAGATGCCTATAAAGGTTACCACCAGATCAAAATGTCAAAGGAAGACAAAGAAAAAACGGTGTTTCACACCGATATAGGCATTTTCTGCTACACCAAAATGCTCTTTGGTCTACGAAACGCCAGGGCCACTTATCAACGTCTCATGGACAAGGCTTTTGAGAAGCAAATAGGCAGAAACTTGGAAGTGTATGTCGACGATTTAGTGATCAAGAGCAGAGAGGAAAAACAAATGCTCGAAGACATCGAAGAAACTTTCCAAAAACTGAGGGAATACAACATTAAGCTCAACCCCAAGAAGTGCTCATTCGGGGTAGAAGAAGGCAAGTTCCTGGGGGTAGTGGTCACCCGGGACGGTTTTAAAGCTAACCCGGAAAAGGTAGCCGTGATAGCACGAATGCCCTCCCCCAGGACTTTATAAGAGGCACAAGCATTGAATGGGCGTTTAGTGGCTA
This sequence comes from Helianthus tuberosus, assembly GCA_030545235.1. Lineage (NCBI taxonomy): Eukaryota > Viridiplantae > Streptophyta > Magnoliopsida > Asterales > Asteraceae > Helianthus > Helianthus tuberosus. The sequence goes on along the minus strand of JARYGA010059043.1, from coordinate 52,283 downwards.
TAAACAGATTCTTGGCAAGACACGCCGAGAAATCTCTGCCATTCATAAAAACGTTGAAAGACTGCCTTAACAAGAAAAACTTCAAGTGGACCAACGAAGCAGAAGAGACTTTGCAAGACATGAAGCGTTTCATTGAAAAGCTACCCATGTTGATGTCACACCCCTTTCTAAGGCGGAAGCACGAGGTGTGATCTCGAAAGGTTCTCATTGCATACGAATGGTAAACATACTACATGCTCGTAAAATAACTCCAAATTCCATTAACATTACATAATTAAAAACATAACATAAGTTAAGTGTCTACATCACAAGATAACATTTTGTCTGAAAAGTTTACAACTTTATTTAAAAGACAACCATAAGGTTTTTAATCATTATATCACCACACGATATGGAATATAACAATCAAATCCCACAAAAGAGGCATTAGAGTCTTGACACAACACATCTAAAAACATAAACGACATCCTGGAGCAAGAGTAAGACCGCACGCACATCCACTTTAGTTACCTGAAATACATGTAAGTTTTGGAAAATCGTCAACATAGTGTTGGTGTGAATTCTTGCAGATTTGTGAAAAACTAACAGCAATCAAGGGGCAAGTGATCACCGATTTCTTAGCTGAGATTCCTGATGGAGAAGTGATACAAGACCCTGTGATCAAAGACATACCCGAGTCCAGCACAGCCATGCAAACCTAGAAGTTATACACGGACGGGTCTTCCAGTGGAAAAGCATCCGGGGCGGGTCTCATGCTAATAAGCCTAGACGAAATAAGATTGATGTACACCATGCGTTTTGACTTTGAATGCTCTAACAATGAAGCAAAGTACGAAGCGCTGCTTGCGGGCTTGAGAATGGCCCAGTCTGTGGGAGCAACCAGGGTTGATGCATATGTTGACTCTCTGTTAGTCAATAACCAAGTCAACGAGACCTATGAAGCCAAGGATGAGACAATGGCAAAATACCTGGTTAAGACCAAAGAGCTCATAGCTTCCTTTGACAGTGTCACACTTTATCATGTCCATCGAGGAAAAAACCAAATAGCTGATGCCCTGAGCAAGTTAGCTACCTCAGGCATGGAAAAGGAAGTAAAGGTGGAAACGCTACAAGCACCCTCCATAAAACCCAGAGAAGTGTCCACCGTCACAACGGAGGAACCCTGCTGGTATACCCCAATTCTCCGATTCCTCACAAAGGGGGAACTACCCTCCGCCCGAGGCGAAGCCCAAAAGATACAAACTAAGGCCTTGCAATACGAAGTGAACAATGACGTGTTATACAGGAAATCGTATCTGGGACCACTCCTGCGATGTGTATCTCCAGTGGAAGCAAAGTACCTGATCCAGGAAATACACGCTGGCATATGCGGCATTCACGCTGGGCCTCGGGCAGTTGTTGCCAAAATCCAAAATGCCGGATACTATTGGCCCGGTATGCACGAAGACGCGGTAGATGAACTCAGAAAGTGCCGCAGTTGTCAAAAGTTTGCTCCTCAAACACTACGCCCCAAAAACGATCTAATTCCTGTCACGTCGGCTTGGCCTTTTAAAAAATGGGCAGTCGATATAGTGGGACCATTCTCACCGGCCCTAGGGAAGCTAAAGTACTTGATCGTGGCAATTGATTATTTCACCAAGTGGGTTGAAGCAAAGCCCCTGGCCAAAATAACTTCTGAAAATGCCAAGAAATTCCTATGGGAACACATAGTGTGCCGATTTGGACTACCTTTGTACCTGGTAAGCGACAACGGAACACAATTCACTGACAGAGTCTTACAAGATTGGTGTGCGGAGCTCCAGATTCAGCAAATCTTTACATCGGTTGCACATCCCCAAGGAAACGGCCAGGTGGAGTGGGCAAACAGGAGTCTGCTTGATGGGATCAAAAGAAGGCTAGATTACGAGGGGAGTCCCTGGGTGGAAGAATTGTCAAATGTCCTTTGGGCACATAGAACCATGCCCAAAACCAGCAACAATGAAACCCCCTTTAGCCTAACCTACGGCGCGGAAGCAATGATACCCGCGGAAGTTGGATTACCATCACTAAGGCGGCTTATTACTAATGACGACAATGACAGGCTCCTGAGGGAAGGCCTGGACCTCCTAGAAGAACGGCGCGGGGCAGCCGCCATCAGCGATGCAAAATACAAGAAAACTCTAGAGAAATACTATAACCAATGCGTGGCTCAGCAAACTTTCAAGGAAGGCGAGTATGTCATGCGAGCCAATGAGGCCAGTAGAGCGGAGCCTTCAGGCAAACTGGGACCCAACTGGGAGGGTCCCTACATCGTCCAAGAAGACTTAGGCAAAGGGGCTTATCGCCTATCCCGGCTCGATGGCACCGCGGTCCCGCGTAGCTGGAACGCCGCTCAGTTGAAAAAATGTTACATGTAAATCCCCTCCCCTAACGGCGGGATTAGTTATTTTTTCTTCTTATGAACAAGTGTAATTCATCTTTAACGATGTCTCTTTTTTATTTAAGTTATTGTGTTAATAAAAGTTACTTTTTTATTATTCTCTCTCATTACTTACATACACAATATCAACTACCATCGCATTTATACTGCACTTTACGGTACAAAAAATTACCTTCGCATACAAACTGCATATAACGGTAAAAAGCATCCTAGACACGAAATATTTTCATATATAAGTCAAAGGATCAAAATTATACAGTGCTAAGATTGGTGATGTGTGCAAAATGCAACATATAAATTGCAATATAAGATTCGCAGAATCCAGGCAAATCTTGATAGTACAGATATGCTTCTGCACACGGGGGCGTGCCCAGCGGACACGGGGGCGTGGTCAACTGATGCAGACAAACTGCAATTAATGAAGAAAGAGAAGGATGATGGACACGGGGCCGTGCCCAATGGACACGGGGCCGTGCCCGAGCTGCTGTTCAGGCTATAAATAGGGGTGATTGGCTCATTTGCAAACCATCCCTTGGCACACCACCTCTCTCACACTTCACCCACCACCCACCACCACCATAACACCATCATCCATTGTCCATCATAGAGTGTGTGAGTCGTCTCGGGATCCAAGATTGATCGTAAGAGTTCTTGACAATCAAAGGCCATGTTTGCCTAAGTCTCTTACATCACTTTGTGAAGACAAGTGTCTAGTGTAATACTTTTTATTTTTAATCTTTTCACACTTTTTACTTGGTTATGTATTAATGACTTTAATAACTAGTTTCTTATGTTGAAGGTGATTCTTCCTTATCGTTTGTCCGTGGTGTCTTGGCATTATTTTACTGTCTATATAAAATAAAAGATTTTCACCATTCATATCTCCACGGTCTATATGGAGGTATGTTGGCTACCTGGTCGGGGGTTAAGGGAACGGTTTGGTAAGAGTCTTGCCTTGTTCAGTGTATAGATCCTGCAAGGACCTGGGTCAAATTTAGTAGGACCTCCTTCAATACCCACCGGTATTGGATGGCGGGGGTCCAAACTCTTTGATCCCCTCATATGTAAGCTACTATTAATACTTTAACCCGGCTACTTAGGACTGTATCCCTGCTGACTCAGACTACTTAGCCGAGGGTAACGTCACCTTCAAAAGAGGGGCCTACCATAATATGCATTAATAACTTAATTAATTATCTTTCAATAATCCAACCCTTTAGGATTGTATCCTTGCTGACTCAAACTACTGGGTTGAGGGTAACATCACCTTCAAAAGAGGGGCCTACTACAATAACTAAGATAATCTCTTAAAATGTGCAAAAGTGCGGAAATAATCAAAGGTTACACTAAACACGAGTCGGAGCCAAGTGATTCATCTTGTCTATCTGTTTTTATTTTTATTTTTATTTTTTTATTTTTCAGCATTTTAGTTAGTTTTTATTTTTCTAAGTTTAAAACCTTTTTCTAAACTTTTGATTTGATTAGACGTTGAGGATAAACCGGTACTAAAAGCTCTTGTGCCCTTGGACGACCTCGGTATCTTGCCAACACTGTATTACGCTCACGATGGGTGCATTTGCCCATATGTGTGTTTGGTGTTAGTAAAATATCGTGTTTTATAAATTTAAAACTTGACTAACGTGTAAAAAGGGCTTAAAATATATTTAAATCCATACACCACCACACACGCATCAAGTTTTTGGCGCCGTTGCCGGGGACACGAGGATTTTAAGAAAGTTAGGAATCAACGGCCTAATCGTTTTTCTTATTTTTCTGTTTTTTTAGGATTTTTCTTAATTTTTCAGCTTCTGCAGAACTCAGCACGGGCCGTGCCCGCTGAACACGCCCCGTGCCCAATCATTGGAACTGGCAATCCTGTTTTAAGTCAGACAGTAAGCTGAACACGGGGCCGTGCCCACTCAACACGCCCCATGCCCAAGATTCAGTTACTGAAAACAGAACCGTAAGATCCCGACGGTTGGTAATTTCTGACACAAACATGAGTGATACTGATATTTTTTACTTTCGGCACTCTTATGGTACGTGGTGTCAAATATTGTTGGTGCACCTTTTTGTGTCTGTAACTAGTCTTGTTAATCATTGTAATGTGTACGGTCTTTTAACGTTTATCGAGTATGTATTTGCCGTCGACCAAGTTGGATATCCTCCTATCCGCTTGTGTCCGACTTATTTTGTCTCTATTTGGTATGTAATGTATACGAACAATGCATGTTGCATGGAAGGGTAAAACTGTCATTATTATTGTGTTTGTATAAGGTTTGCTGCAACTGTCTGTTTGCAGCAAACAGGTCACAATATGCAGCAAACAGGTCACAATATGCAGCCTTCGACGAAACACTCTGTTTCGTCGAACACCTCACGGCGAAACGTCCATATGTCCATTTAGTTTGTTTTGTCGTGATCAGCAACGAAACACCTTTGTTTCGTCGACTGTTGGGCTGCTTCAGGCCCAGAACCTGGCCCAATGTTTGTTTCGTCGAGCCCATCTTTGGTTTCGTCGATGCAGGGCCCAGGTTGATATATAAACACATTCTGGTTTCACTTTGAAACTAGATGAGAGCATACCCTGAAAGTTATTCTGTCAAACTGTGTGTGTATCAGTTGTTCTTGGTTCTCATCCAATTTAATCAATAGATTGTGTTTCATTGGTTACATCGTGTGTTATTATTAACTGTGTTTGGTTTGGCATCGTTACGGGGATTCCGCACCCGTGACATTGTGTGTTATAAACAAGGATTCGGTTTTCGTTATCGATCCTCAGATTTCGGGACCTACAAGTGGTATCAGAGCTTTGGCTCTTTTCCTTGTTTAAAACCAAACATTGTCGTGTTTGAAACAAGTGGTTTTTAGTGATTTTTTTCGGATTTTGTTCTTGAAAAGTTTGTATTTTTCTGAAAATGTGCTAAAAATCTGATTAAACTTGTTGTTTTTGCTACAAGTTTCATTGAAAACCTGTTATATTGCATCTATACATGTTGACATTTGGGTTTTTGTTAAAAGTTTAAGCAAAATTTGTGTTCGGAAAATTTATCCGGTGATATTTTGGCCGGAATCTTCATAGTGTTCATCTGATCTTCATAGTGTTCATAATATTCCTCGTATAAAATCTATGTTTGATCTGTTTATTATTTGAATTTAGGTGTTTGTTGAGTATTATATATTATGTTGACATTTTGTGTACCATGTGATGATGTTTTGTTGAAAAAGGAGTGTTGAAAATCAGAGACAGTAACGTGTAGGTTGAAAATTGTCACCAACTTTGTCAGAAGGATAATATTTTGCTTGAAAAATCTAACCAAAGGATAAGATTTCAAAAGAGTTTCGTTGAAGTATTGTTGTTCATCTTACATCGGTTTCGTCATTCATCAGACATCATTCTGTTTCGTCGACAGTGGATATCAACTTCTGTTTCGTCGCAATACAACTTCAGATCTGTTTCGTCGTTCACATCCAGTCATCAGTTTCATCGACAGTGGATATCAACTTCTGTTTCATCGCAATACAACTTCAGATCTGTTTCGTCGTTCACATCAAGTCATCAGTTTCGTCGACAGTGGATATCAACTTCTGTTTTGTCGCAATACAACTTCAGATCTGTTTCGTCGTTCACGTCCAGTCATCAGTTTTGTCGTTCACTCAAATATCATTCAGTTTCGTCGATTCAGCAATCAATTGTTTTTCATCGTCTGATATCACAATCAGTTTCGTCGATCAGTTCCACTCAACATTGAGTTTTGCCATTATCACATATCATTCTGTTTCGTCGCACAAGAGACAGTCAGTGTGTTTCGTCAAATCTGAAATTCAGCTTTGAATTTCGTCGCACTCAACATCATAGTAGTTTCGTCGATTATTAAAAAAAAAAAGAATTCATTTGAAATATACTAGGAAGTTTCACCAAAGTCCACTGAAGAGAATATCGAATTGTGTGGCATAAAAGTTTGCATGTGATTACATTTGAGGTCCAATAGAATTCTTTGGCCCATGTGATCAGTTGTTTGATTCTACTCAAAGGTCAATATTCAATAAATGTTAATGTCTGCTGCAGCATGTTGATGTCGACAGGTCATGTGTTTGGCAGATTTTGAGTTAAGTGGATCCAAGAAGTCAAGTGAGCCGAAGACTTTTGTTGAGTCACGAACACCCATAGGAAGTTGAGCTTCAAATTAATTTTCACTTAAATTAATTCACATAGTCTTCGTGACATTCATTGGACAACGGTGTTGGGCTAATAACAATAATTCTTCGTGGAACCTTTATGGCCCAAGTCTAGTCAATCACAAACAAACTTCTTTGGGCCATAGTCACTGTTCATTGGCCAATAACAATTAGTCTTTGTGGGCTACAATTTTTCGTGAGTTGCAAAGTGGGGTTGGGTATTCGCGGAGTTGATTTGAATCGCGCTTCTAAAATATCACGGTTTCATAAAAATTTGGGTTTCGTCGAAACTTGTTAAAGTTTTTAACAGAGGCTCTGCAAAAGTGATTTAACCGCGTGTCTTTAAGTGTGTGATCAGGAACTTTATTCAATACATCAATTATGAGTTATACTGAAATGTACCTGCCTGGTTTTGCTCCTTCAGCTCCACCTCCGGTTTTCGATCCGAGTGCCTATCAGCCGCCAGCACATTTGAGTGCTCAAGCTCAGGCTTATTCTAGACCTCAATTTGGTAGTGCTTATATTCCTTTTACGCCTCAAGTTACCACTACTCAACCTTAGTTCGATCCAAGTGCATATATTCCGACACCGTCACAAGCCCAACCACAACCTCAACAAGGCAACCAAAATCCTTTCATAAATCAAACAAGTACATCCACGTCCAACTCAAATAAAGCCGATGACTCATGGTCTGTACAATTTAGAGGTGGAGATCAAGGAGGAACTGTGTTTAATGCTGAAATTGTCAAGAATGTTAATGATGGTGAATGTTCAGGAAAAGATGATAGTTCGGGATACAGTGGCAGTTCGGATGAAGAATCGAATTTGAATGGAAGAACTGATTCTGAAGCTGATAGTTTGTCGAATGGTGCCAAGGAGATGAAATGTCAAAAATCTGTCTTGGTCAAGAAAGCTGATGCTACATCAGAAGAAATGGAGAAGATTCTCACTGAAGATGGATCTTTCTCTTCTCAGACTGCCTTTATGGCTAATGTCACAGCTTCTACAAGTCAGGTAAAATCTGAAACTCCTAGCATATGTAGTGATTGTGCTGATATGAAACATAAATGTGCTGAATTGAAACATGAATCTGAAACGGTTCATAGTCACAATTAGAGTTTGGTTATTGAACTGTCAAAGTGCAAAGAGGCAAATATGGCTTTAGTTAGAAACGAAAAGGATTTTAAATCTGTAATTGAAACCTTAAAGAAAAGTGTTTCCGAAGTGACCAAAACTGTTTATCATAAACAAGTTAGTATTAACAATTACATTAACATCGTTGAGGAAACCAAAAAGGAACTAGCCATTACCAAATGCGAGCATGATGCAATCAAGCTCAAGTTGGAGAGTTATTCTAACTCCCGATTTGTGCTCGATCACATTATTGACGTTCAACAACTGAAGGGAAACATGAGAGGTGTTGGGTATAAGAAGTGTCCGCCCCCTTTGAGACAAAATTATACTCGAATGCCCGATGAGGAGGAAATGCCGTGTTTTGAGCCAACTGTACCTCTTGATTATGAGGAAGTTACAACTGGCTTAGGGTTCAAAACGGACAATTCATCGGAGGGCTCATATGATAGAAAGGAAAAGTCATCATGTGCTTCAAATCAAAGTCCTCCAACCGTTGAGGACTATGATTCGTCGGATGATGAACCAGATGTGAGTGATGAGGATAAATCTCTTGAGAAGAACAAAGGAGTAGAAGTGCCTTTTGAGAATCACATTCTGTGTGATCCTCCTACTCCTGCTGTGCAATCAACTGGTGCTAAACAAGAGATAGATCCAATCACTGAGACAGTGTCTACTGTTAAAAGTGATAACGTGTTGTACACTTTAGTCGGTGATGACAAAATTTATTCAAACACAGCTTTTCCAATTAAAAACGTCAATCAATCTTTGATTGATAAAGTGTTTGAAGATACTACCAGTAAGTTTTTGGAAAAGGGGATCCTGAGAGTTTCAGTAACTCTGTGTGATCCGATTCCAAAAGCTGAAGTTAGAAGAAAATTTGGAAATCAAAAATCACCAACGAAGCAACAACCTATCGCTTTTAAGGGTAAACAACAACAACAACGAGCTCAAAAATCTAAAGGATCACAACCGAAGGCTGAAACAAAAGGAGCTCGTTTCAAGAAGAAAAACAAAGACATTAAATTTGTGGCCTCCAAGGGTACTGATAAAGTGGAGACTTTTGAAAATAAGTCAAATACCGATTTTGTTCAAAAAGTCAACATTTTGAAACGTAATAGTGATAACAATTACACCCAACACACAAACGGGTGTGAAGCAAGTACCTCGGGGTCTACAACTTCAACGTCAGACCATCGAACAGAATCTCCTAAATTTGTTGAAAGGAGATCTTGCTTTAAATGCGGGGAGTTTGGCCACATTATCAGAAATTGCACAAACTCTCTGAAACCAAATTTTGTAGAAAGAGCCCCTTCTGAACAAGGTCACCAACAACGTCGTCCTGTGTCACCAAAAACTGACAAACGCACTGTTAAAGAACAGGAAACAAAACAACGACGTAAAAATGTGAAGGTGATCGAAAAGGCTGTAAAAACGGAAGTAAAATCTGTTAATAGGAATCCTAGTTTGTCACAACCATTAAAACCAGAAAGTGTAAATAATACACAAATCGGTAAAAGGAAACAAGCTTGGAAACCGAAAACAGGTGAAGGTTCAGGGGGAGGCGTGAAATTTCCAAATCATCAAGAGATTGAAATTACATTTCTTGATTCTCAGGGGCAACCCAAGTCTATGAAGGCTTGGGTCCCCCTCTCCATCTAATCTCTGAGTGAGTGTGCAGGAAGTTCCAGGAGGAACTATCGATAGTCATAGGATTATTGATAGTGGAGTGTCCATGCACAAGTTCGGCGACAAAAGAATTTGTTGCCTTTGATGGAGAGAAAGAAAAGAAGACAGAATTGTCTGTCGAAAGAAATTGAAAGCTTTGACAAAATGAAAATCATACCAAAGTTTGATTGTTAAAGGCTTTGATCGGGTCCCCATGATAGATTCAGTCAAAATGTACGCACCTGCAGCACGTCTGAAGATCAAAATCAACAAGGTGAACGTGCAGTGTACATTTCTTCGTGGTGTGATTGAAGAAAATGTGTTTGTTGAACAAACCAACCGGGTGTGCGGATGCCTTGGCATGGATTGAACAACCGCACACTACTTCTCAAGAGAAAGACAAAGACCTTCGCTGGTGCAATGTGGAAGACCATCCGGGCCCAAAGGTTTCTGATCTTGTTGCTGTGAAGAGATTTCTCAGTAGCTACAAAATCGACTTTGAAATCCACACCGGGTGGATGTCCAGTTTGGGAGAGCACTCAGATTCCTTGCAATGCATGAAACAGTTGCAGGATACGGTTTTGATTTTCTAATCTCTCCTTTACTTGTCGATATTTAAGATGCTTTATAAATTGTTATCCTCTCGTAGCACTCTTTGACCTGACACGTTGAACTCGAATATCACCTCACACGTGATTGTTTCAATATGAAACTCGTCAACATTGTCATGGTCTGCACCGCTTACCGACATGCCAACTGATTTTTCCAAAATTCGATAAATCTTTTCTGATTAAAACTTAATTTTGGTAAACGGCATTGAGGTAAAACATGAGTTAACCGACATCAGGAAATCCTTTTTGTAAATATCTTTGTGTCTTTTAAATTTATCATAGTTTGTTGATTTTAGGGGGAGTAAATCCAAAATTTGAAAAATTCAAAAATAGTGAAAATTTTCAAAACGCAAAAACAATAGTAAAACAAAAATGAGTTTCTTGGCGAGAAAAAGAGAAAATGATAGTAAGTCAGTGGTCTGTCTAAACCTCTTCGAACTGAAATGCAAAATGAAAAATGTTAAGCAGCTCTATATAAGATGTTTCGGTAGGCTCACAATCATTTTAAAGTGTGCAGGGTGATATAAACCTTAATTGACTGAAAACCAGGTGGGAACCACACATTGGCATATGGTCTTAGTACCGAAATTTCGTTTGAGAGATTTTTTCGAGTTTCTGAAATATTCGGTCTTTATGCTGTCTTATCATCTGGGTATCATGGTTGTATCTTTTACCGAAACATAATGGAGACGAAGTCTAGATCTTCCATGATACTATACATGCGTGTACATACTGCATACGACCTCAAAAAGTGATCAACAATCACCTGTCCCTCAAACAAGTGATAATATATCACATTTATCCGGGAGTCAAATTCGTCTCTCTGCTGTACGAAAGTACTGACCTGTTCACGGACTTGCTCCTGTGCCCTCATGCATCGAAATTCAAGTTCCTCATCAATAAGTGATTCTATCACATAGGGCTTGTTTTTCAAAACAAAATAAGTGAGTTACTCACATTCTTTTATACGGTCAAACAGATGATAATCGGTATACTCACCGGTAAGATGAACTCTCTTGCATACCTTGATACGGGAATGTGTCGTGAGTGGATTCACATCGACTTGTAAGTATAATCCTTACCGTAAATCGTATCGCCTAATTGTGATTACGTTTGATCAGTTTGAGCTTATGTGGACAACAATACCGATAATCGAGGTAGTATACTTATCCAGAGCTTTAAACAGAAATCAAAATCATGTTGACTAAGACCGTAAGCTGGTATGATTCCTTATCCTTGAAATTCGCAAAAAGTTTGCACTTGTACAGTTGTTTATTGCTTTCAATAGCTTTATAGTTTTTCGTTTAGTTTTTCGTGCTTTAAATTCGTTTTTTAGTGTTATTGTAAAGTTTGTTTTTGATTAAGCCGAAGTTGTTGCTTGGTGTTTTCTGCCGGAAGCCTGAAACCTACTTCATAAAACGTCCTTGCGTTTGGAAACTCAACAAAATGGAAATGTGTTCAATTAATCAAAATCTGTTCAGTGTGCAAAAATGTTCATGCCTTAGTGTTTTTGAAAAATGATGTCGACGAAACAAAGTATGATCGACGAAACAAAATATTATCGACGAAACACACCTGGTCAAAGTCAAAGGTTTCAACTTGGTCAACCTTGGTCAAACCGGTTTTGATAGTCGATGAAACGCCTCGTTTTCGTCGAAGTTACGACGAAACACCATGGCCCAGTTTGTTTCGTCGTGGGCTAAATTTTCCGGCCCAAGTCCAAGCCCAATAGATCTGTTTCGTCGAGCCCAAAAGCCGTTTCGTCGAGATGTCCGTTTCGCCGAAGTAAGGCGGTGTTTAAAGGGTCCCAGGTCAATTATTTGTTCACTTTTTCAAACCTTGCCCTGTTCATCTTCTCCAAACACTCCAAACCCATACTTTCTGTTAACCGACTCAATCTCTCAAACACCCTCATTTTATCTTAAAATCTAACAAAAATCAAGGTACAAAAATGTTCATGATCATGTTTCTAACACTTTGACCCGTCTGTTTTTGTCAGAAACCCTCGGAGACCCTCTTTACTTGTGTATTCATGCTCTAATCATGTGTGTGTTTTGTTTTCTCATAAAGGCATATAGGTTTAGATGTGTATCTTGTTTAATCGATGATTTGGGTTTGGGTTTCATGTAACACAAAAACATGGGTTGGTCATTGTTGGTGTTGATAACTGATTGGGGTAGTTTTCGGATAAAATTCATGGTTACATTTACATTTGGGTGTGTTTCTTACTTGGTTTGGGTTAAAAAAAGTATTGACTTTGGTTTATGATGATTTGCTCATTGATTAAACATCATACGGCGAAATAAAACCCCCCCCAAAAAAATGACGAAATGGCAAAACCCTAACTGTTCAAACACCCCCTTCACGACGAATCAAACAAGCGACGAAACAAACAATCGACGAAACGTCCTTTGAGATGGATCTGTTTCGTCAAGGTACTGTCGACGAAACAAACTGGTCAACGGTCAACTCTGTTTCGTCGCACATCATTCTGTTTCGTCGAAGACTCTCTGTTTCGTCGTCCATGCCTTAGCAAATTTTTCATTTTGGTGCCTGTTAACAGAACATGTGTAATTATGTGTTTAATGTCCATTTGATGTTCAAACATGTTTGTATATAAGTTTAGTACACTTATTGTGGACATTTTCAAAAACAGATGGCACCGAAAGAAGGAAAACGCAAGAAACCGACTAAGAAGGAAAACAAGTCGGAGGAGGAGATTATGTCTGAGAAGCGTCATAATCAAATCGCTTTTCTGGATCCGGAAGAAAAGCTCGCTGAACTGAAAGATATCACTAAATGGATCAGGGAGTCTCGGATCAATCATGCTGTTACTTTCTCTGTGACAACTGGCACAAACCGGTAATTTTCGTACACTTTAGTTATTATTCAATGACTGCAATTATGTGCTTAAATGTCAACACTGACTGATTACATGCTAAACAAGTGAATTCATGCACGTTGTATACTACAAAATATTGTTTTATGCATAAACGAGAGCGTTGCGTCAGAAATACTAGTAAACTCACCGGTAAGACACACTGTGTCAACAGAACTGCAGAAAGCAGTCAGACATTAAAATTGAGGCCTAGGTGTAGGTCCAACAACAAGAATACATTAAAACCCAAGAATACATACAAGGGTTTAAATATATATACTCTCCGGAAGCAAAAATAAGCACTAGAAAGCACCCGAAACGCACTTTAAGTGCAGAATTTTAGTAAATTCAGCTCTAAACAGCATTTAACAACATGAATATCATGCAGAAATTTCGTTTTATTATCCAGAATACTTCCCCAAGTGTTGGGAATTGAAAGGGATACAAAACGGTACTTAAAAGACACTAAAAGGTGCAATTTAGCACTTTAACGAACCGGTGTCTAACCGAACAACCGAAAATTACCCAGAGCACCAAAATAATGTTAGAAGCATTGTTTATATTTTTCTAAGCTAGTTAGGGTCCCCGAGCACCCTAACACACTATATATTACTTAACATACTTAAACACCTAAATCTAATACTTAACATGTAACTAGATTAGTAACTTAGAGTTGAAATGCAACCGATACCCCCCCCCCCCTCTAGTTGACGGTCACCTTAGGGTGACCCACACTTCCATTTTGTTGATCATTTTAATCACCCTTGTTGAATATCTTGGGGACACTTTACAAGAAGGATAATAAGGGAATTAGTCTATAAGTAAACACCAAGGATAAGAACTTTCATTTTACTAAACACCCAACAACAAACCTTCTCTCTTCCTCCTTCCTTTGAGTTCGGCCGAAACCATACACACCACCATCACCATCATCAAGCTTTGTTCTAGCTATTTTACATACATACAAATGCGCAAGGGATCATACAAGAAGGCTCGGTGCACTCGGAAGCTCAAGAACCTCTCTATACTTCTTTTATCCACCTTGTTTACGTCTTGATTCTTCCCTAGCCTCGAGCTAGTAGTAAGTGCCTCTAAACATCCTCTTGTTCTTGTTTAAAGTGGTTAATAAGAGATTTAACAGTTAAAACTCAAGAACACACAAGATCAAAACTAAAAGTCTTGAAAGAATGATGAACTAGATGGATAAAGAGAAACTAATGGTGTAAATCTTGTAAATCTTACTTTGTTGTGAATATTTGATGTTGTTGGTGGCTAGTAGTGGGATGGATCGTCATCTAACCATACTAGATCATGTTCATGGAACATGAACTAGTTATGTGTTAAGTGTAAAAGTTGTAAGATGATGAACCCTTCCACTCATGAACATGAACTTGTGTAAAAGTGATTTTTCTTGTAAAATGGAGTTCTAAACTAGTAGATCTAAAGATCTACAAGTGGTTTTTCGGAAAAACCAAGTAAAAGATACAAGACTTGTTTTAAAGCCGGATCTTACACAAACTAAAAGCCTTTTTGTGAACAAACAAGTGTGTAAACACTTGTGTGACAAGAGGATTTAACAAAGAAACACTTTCATAACTTTTGACTAGAAGTTGTAAAATTTCATATTCTTTAAAAATAAAGTTTTCAAGAAACTGATTTTATTTTTAAAGATAACAAGATCCGCTGAATATGTTAGGAACTTACTACATATTTTTACAAACTTTCAAGTTCATAAGTTGTGATATATGCTTGTTTTGACAAGTTTGATAAATAAAGATTGTATTGTTGAGATTGTTGTTGATTTAAAAGAAAATAAACACATGTTTTGAAAACATGGGAAACCTCCATTTTTAGGGGAAACTCTGTCGAAATTTCTATAAATTTTGACACTTAGCAAAATATAAGTTTTTGAGAAACTTATTCCCAAAAAATGTATTTAAAAATATTACCAAGGTTTCCCTAATTTTTGGTGATAAGAAATGGTGATTCTTCAAGATTAAAAATTATGTTAAGTATGTATATTTTTGAGAGAAAAATATATATTATTTGATCACCAACTTTTGTGCTAAGTGTATATAGTATGTGTTATACGTGCTAGTGTATTAAGACTTAAAAATACACTAAATACTCACGAGAAGTATAAACACAAAAATACACATACAACATACAAGATACATAATTCGGGTGCAAAGTGCAAAATACAAAAAGCTTATATTTATTTTTGAGAAAATAATATAAGTAAGACACTTAGTTAAAAATATAAAATATTTTTAACACAAGAAAATATACACAAAAGAGAGTGACTGTGCTTGTGCGACGCAAGTCTAGTGACTAACGTTAAGAAAACGCGTATAGGTGGAACGCAAAGTTGTGAGTTCATGCTCTCCCTTTTCTTTTAACTGTTTTCAGTTTTATAACTTCGGGGGTGAAATACATATACAAATGTTACAATATTTATAAATGGTATGATAAAAATACAAGAAGCACACTTGGTGAGGACGAGTACCAAGTGTGATGAGATATAAAATACAAGAAGCACACTTGGTGAGGACGAGTACCAAGTGTGATGAGATATAAGAATACGAGAAGCGCACTTCGTGAGGACGAGTACCAAGTATGATGCGTTATGAGAAATGATACGAGAAATCGTGTCACGAATAGGGTACATAAGCACCATTAATCAACAATATACCTAGATCGCAGAACAAAAGGTTAGATCTAACGGGTGCCGGGCAGCCCCACTCTCGGTGAGGGCGAGTATCGAGTAGTGCTTTTGTGTCTCAGAATATGCCAACTAAATGCCTAAGGTTTGGTGACTTCCTATGTCGTGTCACATGTTAATGGCTTTGCAACCCATTAACAATCCTGATACTTACAGGAATACTGTATTTACATAAAATTCATACCATACTAAAACTTGATTAATACTTGAAGTACGTGGGGTACTCAAGAAAAACTTAAATTATACTTGAGTACGTGGGGTACTCAAGAAAACGGGAATTATACTTGAGTACATGGGGTACTCAAGAAAAACTTGAATTATACATGAGTACGTGGTGTACACATGAATATTTGATTTATATATGAAAACTTGATTTATACATGACACAAACTATGTTTTCATACAAAGTATACAAACGTGAAATACAAAAACTGCATGAATTCACACCAACATTATGTTGACGTTTTTCCAAAACTCACATGTATTTCAGGTAACTAGGATGGATGTGCGCGTGGTCTTACTCATGCTCGTGGATGTCGCTTTGTTTATCGTTAAATAAAGTTGTAAACTTTTTAAGACAATGTTTTATGCTACTTAGCGATGTAAACGCTAAACTTATGATTTCAAATTATGGTATTTGAAGTTATTTTTGAGCATGTAGTATGTTTACCTTTCGTATGCAATGAGAACCTTTCATGATCACACCTCGTGCTTCCGCCGCAGAAAGGGGTGTGACAGATTGGTATCAGAGCTGCGATTGTAGTCAACCAGGATTCCTTCTCGAGTCTAGTCTACAATCTCTAGGATCCTTTCACGAAAAAAAATTTCAACGAGTTTTCATTTCATAAAACGTCCCGCGACATCCACTACCTGAAACTGTCTACATGAGTCTAGAAAAGACCCTACGAGACTTAGGGTGAACAGAAGTAGCACTTGTCTTTAACTGAGAAACTACTTGCAATTATGTGTGATAATTGATATTTACACATGCTAGAAGTAGAATGTCACAAGTATACGTGACTTTATCTGAAAGCGATGGCCCATCTGAAGGAAGAAATACGAGGATGAACCGAACTGTGCGGACTGTGCAAGGAGTTACGTAATTATGGATGCATACATAATTATGGGATTCAGTGCACAGAAACCACAGCAAGTCTTGTCACGTGTAGATTCCCTCAGTGCAAGCCTACTAAGTACTCTGCTAGAGTAATAATTGTTTGATGTCACTTATGTGGTATATACATGTGAATATATATACTACTACTGTCTAGTATGATGATATCAAACAAATGTTTAACCCTGTTGTGTTATGTTCTGTCAGAACATGGCACCCAGGAAAGCTGTGAATGCTCGCAATGATGATCAACCTCCTCCTCCCCCACTGCCAAGAACTGCTGAAGAGCTGAACGCTCTACTGGAAGAAAGGATCTCCGCTGCTATCGCCTAGTACGAGGCGAACCGTACTCAAGACAATGGAGGACCAAGCAATGCTAGACGTAACGGGCATGGAGATTCGTCTGGAGGAAACGTAGCTCAAGGCTGCACTTTCAAGCAGTTCCTCGACTGCAAGCCGATGAACTATGACGGCACAGGAGGTGCAGTAGCCTTTGTACGCTGGACGGAGAAGACTGAAGCTACTATCCACATGAGCAAGTGTACCGCGGATCAGCAAGTCACTTTTGCTACTGGATTGTTTGTCGATGAAGCTCTGACTTGGTGGAACTTGCAAGCCCAAACTTTGGGCGATGATGCCGCTTATGGCCTAACTTGGGAGGAACTGAAGGAAAGAATGAGAGAGAAGTATTGCTCTCGCGCTGAACTCCAAAGGCTGGAAACGGAGTTCTGGCACTTGACTATGGAAGGTGCTGACATCAATGGTTATACTCGAAGGTTCCACGATCTGTCAAGAGTGCTTCCCTACATGGTGACTCCCGAATTCAAGCGCGTTGAACGCTACATTTGGGGACTGGCCCCAGAGTTTCGTGGCATGGTGACGTCGGCCAAACCACAAACAATCACTGAGGCTGTAACTCTGGCTGTCAGCCTGACTGAAGATTGTGTTCGTATGAAGAAGTTATCACTGAACCCAACAGAGAAGACCGAGACACATGCTGAGTCGTCCGGTGACAAGAAGAGAAAGCATTCGAATCTGAATCAAGCAACTCGTAACAACAGAGGTTTCAACAACAAGAAGCGTGACGCTAACCCATCTCAGGAGGCGGAGACCCTTGCAACCAAAGCATACCAAGGCTCCATGCCTAAATGCCAAAAATGTAAGTATCATCATGATGGAGCTTGCCGCATTCCAAGGTGCGACAAATGTGGTAAATTTGGACATCAAATAGAAGACTGTTGGGGAAAAGGAAAGAACCGGAATGGAAATGGCGCTGGTAACAAGAATGGTAACGGGAAGGGGTGGAACCAAGGATGCTTCAGATGTGGAAGAAATGATCATTTCATGAAGGACTGCCCAGAGGGAAACAATGCTCAGGCTCGAGCATTTGTGATTGGAGCAAAGAACGCACGCGAGGACCCTAACGTGGTCACCGGTACGTTTCTCATTAACAATCACTTTGCATCCATATTATTTGACACTGGCGCCGATTATAGCTTCATGTCTGTGGAATTTAAACGCATGCTTGGAATAGATTCTAGTAGATTAGAAATTCCTTACTCCATAGAACTAGCCAATGGTAAACTTGTTGAATCGGGCGAAGTTGTTAGAGGCTGCACACTAGAACTTGGTGAGCGAAGATTTAGCATCGACCTCTTACCTATTCAATTGGGTAGCTTCGATGTAGTAGTCGGAATGGACTGGTTGTCCAAGAACAAAGCTGAGGTTATTTGTCATGAGAAAATCATTCGCATCCATTTGGCAAATGATGAAACTCTCATCGTACATGGGGAAAGACGAAACGCGCCTCTACGAATCATCAGTTATATGAAGGCACAGAAGTGCTTAAGGAAAGGATGTGTTGCCTTCCTAGCACACGTTGTAGATAAGAAGGCTGAGGAGCCGAAACCCGAAGACATTCCTGTGGTGAAGGAATTCCCTGATGTTTTTCCCGAAGATCTGCCAGGACTACCTCCGCAATGACAAGTCGAATTCCGTATAGACTTGGTTCCAGGAGCTGCTCCTGTAGCCAATGCACCCTATCGACTTGCGCCATCCGAAATGCAAGAATTATCTACACAACTTCAGGAGTTGTTGGATAAAGGATTTATAAGGCCAAGCTTCTCACCCTGGGGAGCTCCAGTATTATTCGTGAAGAAGAAGGATGGAACACTGCGGATGTGTATCGATTACAAGGAACTGAACAAGCTCACTATCAAGAATCGGTACCCGCTACCGAGGATTGATGACTTATTTGATCAACTGCAAGGATCAAGCTACTATTCCAAGATCGACCTTCGATCTGGATACCATCAGTTAAGAATCCAAGAAGAAAGCGTGCCAAAGACTGCATTCAGAACGCGATATGGGCACTACGAATTTCTTGTGATGCCATTTGGGCTGACGAATGCACCAGCGGTCTTTATGGATCTGATGAACCGCGTATGCAAACCATATCTCGATAAATTCGTGATTGTATTTATCGATGATATCCTGATTTACTCGCGAACGAAAAAGAGCACGAGCAACATCTCAGAACCATCTTGGAACTACTGAAGAAAGAGAAACTTTATGCGAAGTTCTCGAAATGCGAATTCTGGATTCGCGAAGTACAATTTCTTGGTCACGTTGTGAATGAGAAGGGCATTCATGTAGACCCATCCAAGATTGAAGCAATAAAGAATTGGGAAGCTCCCAAGACCCCAACTGAAGTTCGACAATTTTTGGGCTTAGCGGGCTATTATCGGCGATTCATCGAGAATTTCTCAAAGATAGCTCAACCGCTAACGACCCTTACTCAAAAAGACAAGAAGTACGACTGGGGTTACAAACAAGAAGAAGCCTTCCAACTACTCAAGGACAAGCTATGCGATGCACCGATACTATCATTACCCGAAGGCACTGAAGACTTCGTGGTATACTGTGACGCCTCACGACAAGGCTTGGGTTGCGTGCTCATGCAATGCCAAAAAGTCACCGCTTACGCTTCAAGGAAATTGAAGGTTCATGAGAGAAACTACACCACGCACGACCTGGAGCTGGGCGAAGTGGTATTCGCCTTGAAGATCTGGCGACACTATCTATATGGTACTCGATGTACAATCTTCACAGATCACAAAAGCTTACAACACATATTTGATCAGAAAGAATTAAACATGCGACAACGACGATGGGTCGAGCTGCTGAATGACTATGACTGTTAGATTAAGTACCATCCTGGAAAGGCAAACGTTGTAGCAGACGCGCTAAGTCGAAAAGAAAGGGTTAAGACCCTAAGGGTTCGAGCTTTGGAAATGACCATTCGAACGAACCTCACCGCACGCATTCGTGATGCACAACAAGAAGCTCTTAAAGGAGAGAACCGTAAAGCTGAATACCTCCGGGGTATGTTGAAATACATGATGCCAAATGAAGAGGGAGCCTTATACTTTAAGAAGCGTATTTGGGTTCTGCTCTATGGAGGCATACGAGAAGTCATTCTTGACGAAGCGCACAAATCAAGATACTCGATCCATCCAGGATCAGATAAAATGTATCAAGATTTGAAAGAATATTATTGGTGGCCGAGACTCAAGAGCGACGTTGCTGTTTATGTTGGAAAATGCCTAACCTGTGCTAAGGTGAAGGCTGAATATCAGAAACCGTCCGGCCTACTACAACAACCAGAGATACCCATGTGGAAGTGGGAGCAAATCTCGATGGACTTTATAACGAAATTACCCAGGACCCCGAGAGGTCACGATATGATATGGGTGATAGTTGATCGATTGACGAAATCTGCGTATTTCCTACCAATCCGAGAGAAGGATAGCACTGGAAATCTTGCAGAGATATACCTAAGGGAAATTGTGGCACGTCATGGAGTGCCAATCTCAATCATCTCAGACAGAGATGGACGCTTTGTCTCAAGAATCTGGCAATCATTTCAGGAAGCCTTTGGATCTCAGTTAGATCTAAGCACGGCATTCCATCCACAAATGGATGGCCAGAGCGAACGGACTATACAAACGTTGGAAGATATGCTCTGCGCATGTGTCATGGATCTAGGCGGTAGCTGGGATACTCACCTACCTTTAGTTGAGTTTTCCTACAATAACAGTTATCATACAAGCATAAAGGCCACGCCGTTCGAAGCTCTGTATGGCCGCAAGTGCCGATCGCCCTTATGTTGGGAAGATGCTGGAGATAAACGTATGGTTGGTCCTGAACTTGTACAAGAGACAACCGACAAGATTGCGCAGATCCGAGAGCGCATTAAGGCGGCTCGAGATCGACAAAAGAGCTACGCTGATCTGAAAAGAAAACCAGTAGAATTCGAGGTGGGAGACAAAGTGTTGTTAAAAGTCTTACCTTGGAAGGGCGTAGTAAGATTTGGAAAACGTGGAAAGCTGAATACACGATACATCGGACCATTCAGAATATTAGAAAGAATTGGTACCGTGGCATACAAGTTGGAATTACCGGAAGAACTTAATGGAGTACATGATACGTTCCATGTATCCAACCTCAAGAAGAGTCCAACACAAGAAAACGTGATCATCCCGATGGATGAAGTGCATATTGATGATGCCCTCCGATTTACAGAACAACCCGTTGAGGTTACCGACTGGAAAGTCAACAAGACCAGGAGGAGCACTGTTAAACTTGTCAAAGTATGTTGGAGCTCTAAGCACGGACCCGAGTACACATGGGAACGTGAAGACCAGTTCAAAGAAAAGTATCCCCACCTACTCAAGAAGACTCCAGCGAGAATTAGCTCAGCCTGAATTTCGGGACGAAATTCTTTTAACGGGGGGAGACTGTGACAACTGGCACAAACCGGTAATTTCCGTACACTTTAGTTATTATTCAATGACTGCAATTATGTGCTTAAATGTCAACACTGACTGATTACATGCTAAACAAGTGAATTCATGCACGTTGTATACTACAAAATATTGCTTTATGCATAAACGAGAGCGTTGCGTCAGAAATACTAGTAAACTCACCGGTAAGACACACTGTGTCAACAGAACTGCAGAAAGCAGTCAGACATTAAAATTGAGGCCTAGGTGTAGGTCCAACAACAAGAATACATTAAAACCCAAGAATACATACAAGGGTTTAAATATATATACTCTCCGGAAGCAAAAATAAGCACTAGAAAGCACCCGAAACGCACTTTAAGTGCAGAATTTTAGTAAATTCAGCTCTAAACAGCATTTAACAACATGAATATCATGCAGAAATTTCGTTTTATTACACAGAATACTTCCCCAAGTGTTGGGAATTGAAAGGGATACAAAAAGGTACTTAAAAGACACTAAAAGGTGCAATTTAGCACTTTAACGAACCGGTGTCTAACCGAACAACCGGAAATTACCCGGAGAACCAAAATAATGCTAGAAGCATTGTTTATATTTTTCTAAGCTAGTTAGGGTCCCCGAGCACCCTAACACACTATATATTACTTAACATACTTAAACACCTAAATCTAATACTTAACATGTAACTAGATTAGTAACTTAGAGTTGAAATGCAACCGATACCCCCCCCCCCCCTCTAGTTGACGGTCACCTTAGGGTGACCCACACTTCCATTTTATTGATTATTTTAATCACCCTTGTTGAATATCTTGGGGACACTTTACATGAAGGATAATAAGGGAATTAGTCTATAAGTAAACACCAAGGATAAGAACTTTCATTTTACTAAACACCCAACAACAAACCTTCTCTCTTCCTCCTTCCTTTGAGTTCGGCCGAAACCATACACACCACCATCACCATCATCAAGCTTTGTTCTAGCTATTTTACATACATACAAGTGCGCAAGGGATCATACAAGAAGGCTCGGTGCACTCAGAAGCTCAAGAACCTCTCTATACTTCTTTTATCCACCTTGTTTACGTCTTGATTCTTCCCTAGCCTCGAGCTAGTAGTAAGTGCCTCTAAACATCCTCTTGTTCTTGTTTAAAGTGGTTAATAAGAGATTTAACGGTTAAAACTCAAGAACACACAAGATCAAAACTAAAAGTCTTGAAAGAATGATGAACTTGTTAGGCCCTAAAGTGTGAGACTGACGCATCAAATTAACACAACGGGTTATGGTTACGAACTGGGCTTTACCGGGTTAGTTATATTAGATTTTGGACCTTTATAGGTCATTTGGGCCAAGCTTTAGGCCATGTGGGCCAAGCAGGCCCAAGGGGAGCCCATGTAGGGAAGTGGGCTTGAGTTAGTATATAAACAAGTTATTAACTTGTTTTAGGTTTTAATCTTCTTAGGACCTCTGAGAACCTCCATTGTTACAGAAATTCTAGAGAGCTAGAGAGGGAGGCGATTTTGGTTGTGTACTCATACCAGACGTTTTTGCTTGTTAAATTAATCGAAACGTGTGTGAGTTAAAAGTGATTTTGGTGTTCTTGTTGGTTCTCGTTTTCAGTTTATCTTGAATCATCTTGTGATTGGTTTCCGCACTCTCACAAGATTAGGTTTGATATCATTGAAAGATCCGTTTTACGGGACTTACAAGTGGTATCAGAGCCATTAGAACCTATTTCTAGGCTTAGTGTGATATCAAAGATTCAAGGTTTTCGTTATTTTTGGTTCGGTGTTCTTCGCGTTCTTCGTAGTGTTCATCGAAATTCTATAAAAAATTAGTGTATTTTGGTGTTTTTGATTTTTCTAAAGTTGTTAAGATTTGAAATTTTTGATAAGTTTGAAAAAGGATTTAATCAATCCCAACTTTTTCGAAAAATCTGGTTGATTAGTTTGCTTAAAATTATTTGTTTCCGTATTTAAAAATTGGAAATTCAAAATAGTTTTCAACTTCCTTGATCAAATACGTGTAAAGGAGCTTTCACAGGTTTCGAGTTTATCTCTCTGTGGTCTCGACTCACTTTTTCAACCACGGTTTCGACTCCAGTTAACAGTCTCGACTCACATCTCTACAACTGGTCTCGTGTCATCAACTTTTCAAGGTCTCGACTCATCTTCATTGAGGTCTCAACTCATCTTCACCCTGGTCTCGACTGATCAAGTTTCACGGTCTCGAGTCTTCAACATCACTTCACGTAGGTCTCGACTCATCAATTTTCACAGTCTCGAGTCGCAACCACGGTTCCGAGTCGCAACCACGGTTCCGAGTCGCAACCGAGATCTCGGGTCATCTCTTTCTGTTCTCGATTCGCAATCAGCAAAGGTTTCGAGTTATTGATCATCTGAGTCGCAACAATCATCCACGGAATCTGCAACTCCACCTCCGACGTTCATTATCGTCAACCATCAACCGCCGTCCTCCTCCGATCACCTGATCTTCTCCGACGATCTCCGACCACCACCTTCGTCTTCATCATCTTCGTTCATCATCCAGTTACCATCGTCACATCATCGTTCACCGACGTAACCTGCAACTCCGGCCGTCGTTCATCGTCATCTTATCATCGTCATCACCATACTTAGCATCTCCGATCATCCTCTTCCTGTTGACGCCACTTGCAACAGGGAAAGTGCTTTGATTGTTATTGGTTTTGGCGGCTGAAATCTGATTAGGGTTACATTTGAAATCAACGAAGAAGACGAAAGTTTAGTTTTGTTTTAATATAATAATATTATTTATAATCATTATCATATTAATCAGTGGGTCATCATTACATAATCATTAGGTTTTAATAAAAATATTAATAATAACAAGTAATAACTATTATAATATTGATTAGATTTTTCTAATTAAAGAAAAAGGGGGTTTGTTTTGGTTGTGATATCGGTCTAACAGGTTGTTGAGGCGCGGTTCAGAAAGCGGGTTCATTCGCGCACAACGGGTTTGAGTTAGCGAGTACACGGGTTCTCGTTTGATTTGTGTTTTGAGGAGAAGAACAAAAGTATCAACCACCCGCTAAAATTATGGCATTTGTGTTTCACAAACCCGCGGCTCAAGAAATTACTCGTGAAGATGTACTTTCTGCTTTCTGTACTCCTGAGTGTAGACAAAGAGTTGAAGTTTATAGAATACACAACGCTGAGCTAATTCAAGATTATCAAGATATCAAAAATAAAAACTTTACTTTATCAAAAAACGAAAAACTTTATAAAGAAAAGATTGAAGCTCAGCGAAAAGACATCGTCAAACTCAAGGATGATGTAAGTGTGAAATCATCTCAACTCTTATATGTTCAGGAGAAATTGTGCACTGTGACTAAGGAACTGGAAGATATCAGAGATAGATATCAAATAAATGAACTTAACATTAAGAAATTTGATTCTTCCAGCAAATTAGTCAAAAACTTGTGTGATCAACAGCTCGCATACAAGGAAAAGAAAGGGCGTGGTTTGGGTTTTAATCAGGCTCCTCCTCCCTATAATGACAATTATACTTATTTACCCATGAATGAGGAGGAGATGATTAATGAAAGTAAAATGACTTATGGTCCCAAAAACAATAAGTCATCTTTTAATGACAGACCAATTGAGAAACAGAAGTCTGCTCCAATAAATTTTGTTTCTAAAGGCTCAATTGATCCTAACATTTCATCTTCATGTGCAGATAAAGTATCTGAAGTAAAATGTGAAGATGTTCTTGGGAGTGAACCAGTTGTTCATACTAATATTTCTGAAAATTATTTTGAACAAACTGAATCTGATATTGCTTTTGGTCGGTCTTTGTTTGCGTCGTTTTCTGCTTATGTTTCGTCAAGTGAGCCTGATGTTTGGGGCAAAACTGATGATGTTTGTGTTGAATCTTTGAACAATAAGTGTGGTGATGATGGTTTTTCAGTTAATACTTATGATTGTGATGTTTCTAATTCTTCAGTTGATGATAGCGTTACAGGTGAGGTCCCTCAGGATACATTCAGTGAAACCACTGAAACTTCTTCCCAAGAAAATCAAGAATGTCCTGATTCTTCTTCTGAATCGGCCTCAGTGGACGTCCCTAATGTTGAATATAGTGGGACCACATTGGAAACCGTGACTGAAAGCAGACCTCAAGTAGATTCACATGATACATGTGTTGACGAAACATGTGTTGATGAAACTTCATCTTCTTCGTCTTCTGAAATTAAAACTGAACCTGATTTTGTAAAAGAAGAAAAAGGAGTTGAAATAAATGAACAGTCACCGACAAATGTTTCTGAAATTAAAGTTAAAACAGAAACTAAATCGTCTGTTCAAAATGATCATGATAAAATTGTAAAAGCCGAAAAACATCATCCGTCTGAATCTCATGCTTGTGCTAGTTCTGATCAACAGGTACATAAGAACTCAGAAAAGGAACATGGAACACATGCAAAGCAATCAAAGAAAGCTCGTTCACCTAAACCAATCAGATCAGCTACTTCTGCTAGCTCTTCGAATCTTCATACATTGAAGCGACAAACATGTTTCAACTGTGGAATTCCTGGACACATTGCTAGAAATTGTGTTTGTCGTCAAAAGGTGCAACAAAATGCTAATATTCACTCTTGTGCTGGTGTTTGTGAGCCGGTTCACAACAAGCAAAAGGAGCCAAAAAGAGCAGATCAAAGTCGAGGATATAAGAAGTCTGCTCATCAAGGGAAATCACGATCTCATAAGGCTCGTGACAAGGTGAATGAAAGATCCAATCAGGAAGAAAAGACGAAGAATGGTGCTCATAGCAACAAGAGTTCTGCAAACAGCAAATACAAGCACCCAAATTCATCTTCGTCTGAAAGTAAAGTGCAGGCGCATCCAACGCAAAAAGGACCGGTTTTTCCTTCAGGACCTGCTAGAGCAAATGAAGATGCTCAAAATGTCTTTCCGATGAAAAGACAAACATGCTACAACTGTGGCATTGCGGGTCATATTGCTAGAAACTGCACAAGGCGTCCCTACTTACCCTACTATATGCAAAATCAGAGGGTTACATCAAAGGATAACAATCATTCCAAGCCTATGAAGGTATCATCACCTAAGGCAATGAAGAATGTGAATCCCAAGGTTAAACCTTCTGATGGGGATTAGAACGCTGCTAAAAACAAACGTAAGGTTGTTCAAGAACAAAAATGTTTTTCTAAAACTAACAAGCCTGAATCAGCTAAAGTTGCTCAATCGAAGGCAACAAACACGTTTGTTAAACCGAAACAGATTTGGAAACCCAAATCCAAAGCAGCAATGTCTCTAATCCTTGAAATGAAAGGGGACTTGTGTTTAAAAGAAGTGTCTTATTTTGATGCTTCAGGAAATCCCAGGACCACGATGGCCTGGGTACCCATGTCTTACTAATCTCCTTACTTTTCAGGAACAACTAAGGAGGAGCTGTTGACAATCTCTGGAATGTTGATAGCGGTTGTTCCAGAGATAAAAACGGGTAACATTTCACTGTTGTAAAAAGGTCAAATTTTTTTTACAGATGATATGTTTCCTTTGGAGGAGATAACAGAAGTAAGATTAGATCAGCAAAAGGTACCGTTTAAATTCAGTACTTTGATTTGAATTTTGATTAGTCTTCAATCTGATGACAGAACGGTTAAGCAAAAATATTTTCTTTTCTAGTTCATTACTTTGTATATAAATTGTCCTTTCTCTAGTAAAGGGTAAATTTGCGCAAAAATACAAGATTTATGCACAAATTTAGGGGGGGAGAGGAACATATAGATAGATATATATATATATGTATTGTTTTAGGGGGAGAAAATGAGAAAAATACAAAAACATTTGAAAAATGAAAAAGCCAAAAAGAAAAATTGCATGATATGGGAAATGAAATGAATTTTCACATTATGGTCAAGGGCTGACTCATGTAAGACCAGTATCGAAATAGTTTGACTCTAGTATGATGTGTTGGTAGGCTCTATCCTTAAGACTGGAAACATTGACTGTTTTGTTCAGAACTAAAATAGTACATGACCTCAGAAAAGAAAATCACTTGGAATTAGCTCATGTCTATTTGAATGTCTGTATGTTGTCCCGATACACACAATTATGGTCTGACTCTGAAATCTTCTCTAAAAAAGTCGTGTATCTCCTCTGCTGCATCCAGATATATGCTGACCTAGTTGTACGTTGTCGCTCTATAGATCAATTAAACACCCGAAAGAGGCCCTCAAGTGCCCAAAAGAAACCCAAGAAACCTATATCAAACTGAGAAAAACTCATTTGATCTGTATATTATACCATCTCTGCTTAAGATCTATTCTATTCTCTTCTCAATCTATTCCCAGTTAAGATTTCAGAGATTTGGATTGGACTTGTGAAATATGTGGTAGGGAAGCTACTTGCATGATAGAGTGTGTTGTTTATAATTCCGGGAATTGATTAGTATTTGTTTAGGTGTTCATTGTTAAGAAATCAAAACATGATAAAATTTGTTACTGGCAGTTATATGGAAAAGGTCTAGGGAGATGAGTTAGGTGGACAAATATACTGGCAATCGTTTAGATCATTCGGTAGTAGATCAGTGTTGATAAGTGAAGTCAAGCCCGAAACCTCGTGATTTGATCCCATTGCAATTGTAATTGTATATTATGGTAGTTGTTTATATTTTGAATTTTTATTTGTTTCTAGTTCTTAATATTAAAAAATAAAAAAAATAGAAAACTTCAAAAATACAAAAATAGTGTCTTGCTTTTCTATAAAACCAAAAATAGAGTGTTTATTTGTTTTCTTAAAAAATTAAAAATGTAATCGTTCTTGAAGATTTGACTGATCATCAAAAGTTGAAAGAATTTAAATTGTGAAATCCGAGTACAAATACTTGGATTTACCTAGTGTTCATATGGTACGTTCCTCTGTTGCATAAGAAATGTTTGCTTATGAGTTTGTGAGCATGTGCAGAACTTGATTTCAATCAAGAACAGGGGTTGTTGAAGACTGAGATGCTGTTAGCTGTTGACGAAGCATGGAGCAGCACAACAACAAGATGTACCTGAGTCAGAAGAACCGGATACGAAACGCTGTCTGACAGTGAAAGTACATTTGAAGAAGTACCATGAACCTGTTTGAAAGACAAAGATTGAAGAAGAAAAGAGCTGCTGAGAATCCTCCTCTCACATTCTTTTTAACAAAGACTTTCAAGAAGATGCTGATCGAGATCCTGATATGAAGCTAACCACAAGAGCTGAAGAAAGAGACCCAGTGCTGATAGTTCAGAAGTCAAGAACTTCCACAACATCTACAGCATAGTGACAATCATAGACTACGTTGAAGACGTTGCTGATTTCATGTTATGAAGACAATTTGATGGCATCAGTCTAGGGGGAGATTGTTAGGCCCTAAAGTGTGAGACTGACGCATCAAATTAACACAACGGGTTATGGTTACGAACTGGGCTTTACCGGGTTAGTTATATTAGGTTTTGGACCTTTATAGATCATTTGGGCCAAGCTTTAGGCCATGTGGGCCAAGCAGGCCCAAGGGGAGCCCATGTAGGGAAGTGGGCTTGAGTTGGTATATAAACAAGTTATTAACTTGTTTTAGGTTTTGATCTTCTTAGGACCTCTGAGAAACTCCATTGTTACAGAAATTCTAGAGAGCTAGAGAGGGAGGCGATTTTGGTTGTGTACTCATACCAGACGTTTTTGCTTGTTAAAGTAATCGAAACGTGTGTGAGTTAAAAGTGATTTTGGTGTTCTTGTTGGTTCTCGTTTTCAGTTTATCTTGAATCATCTTGTGATTGGTTTCCGCACTCTAACAAGATTAGGTTTGATATCATTGAAAGATCCGTTTTACGGGACTTACAGAACTAGATGGATAAAGAGAAACTAATGGTGTAAATCTTGTAAATCTTACTTTGTTGTGAATATTTGATGTTGTTGGTGGCTAGTAGTGGGATGGATCGTCATCTAACCATACTAGATCATGTTCATGGAACATGAACTAGTAATATGTTAAGTGTAAAAGTTGTAAGATGATGAACCCTTCCACTCATGAACATGAACTTGTGTAAAAGTGATTTTTCTTGTAAAATGGAGTTCTAAACTAGTAGATCTAAAGATCTACAAGTGGTTTTTCGGAAAAACCAAGTAAAAGATACAAGACTTGTTTTAAAGCCGGATCTTACACAAACTAAAAGCCTTTTTGTGAACAAACAAGTGTGTAAACACTTGTGTGACAAGAGGATTTAACAAAGAAACACTTTCATAACTTTTGACTAGAAGTTGTAAAATTTCATATTCTTTAAAAATAAAGTTTTCAAGAAACTGATTTTATTTTTAAAGATAACAAGATCCGCTGAATATGTTAGGAACTTACTACATATTTTTACAAACTTTCAAGTTCATAAGTTGTGATATATGCTTGTTTTGACAAGTTTGATAAATAAAGATTGTATTGTTGAGATTGTTGTTGATTTAAAAGAAAATAAACACATGTTTTGAAAACATGGGAAACCTCCATTTTTAGGGGAAACTCTGTCGAAATTTCTATAAATTTTGACACTTAGCAAAATATAAGTTTTTGAGAAACTTATTCCCTAAAAATGTAAAAATATTACCAAGGTTTCCCTAATTTTTGGTGATAAGAAATGGTGATTCTTCAAGATTAAAAATTATGTTAAGTATGTATATTTTTGAGAGAAAAATATATATTATTTGATCACCAACTTTTGTGCTAAGTGTATATAGTATGTATTATACGTGCTAGTGTATTAAGACTTAAAAATACACTAAATACTCACGAGAAGTATAAACACAAAAATACACATACAACATACAAGATACATAATTCGGGTGCAAAGTGCAAAATACAAAAAGCTTATATTTATTTTTGAGAAAATAATATAAGTAAGACACTTAGTTAAAAATATAAAATATTTTTAACACAAGAAAATATACACAAAAGAGAGTGACTGTGCTTGTGCGACGCAAGTCTAGTGACTAACGTTAAGAAAACGCGTATAGGTGGAACGCAAAGTTGTGAGTTCATGCTCTCCCTTTTCTTTTAACTGTTTTCAGTTTTATAACTTCGGGGGTGAAATACATATACAAATGTTACAATATTTATAAATGGTATGATAAAAATACAAGAAGCACACTTGGTGAGGACGAGTACCAAGTGTGATGAGATATAAAATACAAGAAGCACACTTGGTGAGGACGAGTACCAAGTGTGATAAGATATAAGAATACGAGAAGCGCACTTGGTGAGGACGAGTACCAAGTATGATGCGTTATGGGAAATGATACGAGAAATCGTGTCACGAATAGGGTACATAAGCACCATTAATCAACAATATACCTAGATCGCAGAACAAAAGGTTAGATCTAACGGTTTCCGGGTAGCCACACTCTCGGTGAGGGCGAGTATCGAGTAGTGCTTTTGTGTCTCAGAATATGCCAACTAAATGCCTAAGGTTTGGTGACTTCCTATGTCGTGTCACATGTTAATGGCTTTGCAACCCATTAACAATCCTGATACTTACAGGAATACTGTATTTACATAAAATTCATACCATACTAAAACTTGATTAATACTTGAAGTACGTGGGGTACTCAAGAAAAACTTAAATTATACTTGAGTACGTGGGGTACTCAAGAAAACGGGAATTATACTTGAGTACGTGGGGTACTCAAGAAAAACTTGAATTATACATGAGTACGTGGTGTACACATGAATATTTGATTTATATATGAAAACTTGATTTATACATGACACAAACTATGTTTTCATACAAAGTATACAAACGTGAAATACAAAAACTGCATGAATTCACACCAACATTATGTTGACGTTTTTCCAAAACTCAGATGTATTTCAGGTAACTAGGATGGATGTGCGCGTGGTCTTACTCATGCTCGTGGATGTCGCTTTGTTTATCGTTAAATAAAGTTGTAAACTTTTTAAGACAATGTTTTATGCTACTTAGCGATGTAAACGCTAAACTTATGATTTCAAATTATGGTATTTGAAGTTATTTTTGAGCATGTAGTATGTTTACCTTTCGTATGCAATGAGAACCTTTCATGATCACACCTCGTGCTTCCGCCGCAGAAAGGGGTGTGACATTCTCAACGCCTATCTACAAATCTCTTATCAAAGCTTTCTGGGATTTTGCAAGTGTTGTGCAAGTCGATGGAAAAGAAGTTATTCAGGGTCGTGTAAATGATGTGGATGTTATTGTATCTCCGGATATCTTGAACGAGGTCTTACAGCTACATGACCATCCGGATGCTCCATATTCTATACCTATCATGTGTACGAGAGGCTGCTTGTTACGAATGAAGTGTACAGGAGACATCTTCAGCAAACAAATCAACAAGGGTGATCTGCCGTTACGCTACAAGTTCCTATTACACATTCTCATTCAATGTCTTAGCAATAGACGTGCTGGATACGATATGGCTGGAAATGATCTAGTTGATTTCATGGTGGCGTTGGTGCTG
This sequence comes from Helianthus tuberosus, assembly GCA_030545235.1. Lineage (NCBI taxonomy): Eukaryota > Viridiplantae > Streptophyta > Magnoliopsida > Asterales > Asteraceae > Helianthus > Helianthus tuberosus. Next base: position 20,245 of record JARYGA010059043.1, on the reverse strand, counting down.
AACAAACCGTTTAGCATCTCAAAGTTCATCTTCGCTAATATGAAGGAGAATATGACGAGGACTGGAAGTAGAATAACCGGGAACAAGTTCTGGATGTATCCGTGGTTTCTTCAAATGATCATGAATATTCAACATCCTAGTCTTCCTAAAGCCGACAACGACATTCTGTAGATAGAAGCAATGAACTTCAATTCATTAAGGATAATCAACAACCTTGCAGCCAAAAGATACAAAGAAAGCGATCCTCCAAGGAAGTTGATCGGTGTGCTAGGAAATCCTGATTATATTGCTCCAGCTGATGATAAATGGCGTCATGATGACAGCCAATCTGATAACGAAGAGCCGGAGTTGAAGAGAAAAATGGTTGAAAAGTTTGGTCCAGATCCAGTTGATTCTGATATGTCGGAGAGTGATAGTGAAGGTGATGGTGGTGATGGTGGTGATACAAGTGCTGTTGGTGCATCTAGCGTTGGTGCATCTAGTGCGGGTACAGCTGGTGGTACATCAGCAGGTGGCGATGACGAGTCTGATTCTGATTCTGATTCTGATGATCATTTAATCGAGCCTGGATATGAAATGTATCTTGATGACCGTGGTGTTAAAAGATACAGGAGGATTAGACAGGAAGATGATCCAGAATACGTTCCAGAAGATACTAAAGCTGAACGGTTAAAGAAAAGGAAAGCTGAGAAAGCCGCTGCACATCAAAAGAAGAAAGCAAGAAGATACTTAGCTACCTCTGCTCGACAATCTGTTCCTCAAGAGCCTGTTCAAGAAACTCCTGTGGTATCTTCAGCTGCTGAAACTCCTGTGGTATCTTCAGCTGTTGAAACTCCAACAGTAACCCCTCAGGCAGTTCCTCAAAGATCTGTGGCTGCTACAATTAGAGCAACTACTTGTAGGATCGGTTTGTGACCCAAACGAGTCGTTCAGAAGAGATTTTATCAGTTTCAGAGGCGGAAACTAAGAAACTGATGTCGAAACAGCTTGAATATCACTTTAAACACTGATTATATTGATATACTAGCAATTACAATCAGTCTTCACACCGGCAGCACCTCGGTATGGAATCTATACCTTCTACCTTGATACCTTGAAATGAACACATGACATGCCTATATATAGTGAATGCTTGACAGCTTGAAATGACACATACACGGTTCAAGCTATCAGACATCTCAAGCTATCAGACATCTTAAGCTAACAGACATGTTCAAGCTATTAGACATCAAAAGCTATCAGACATGTTCAAGCTATCACACATGTTCAAGCTATCACGCATGCAACCTAGACTCGATATAAGACGAAGACGACAGATGAATGCACCAACAGACTCCCCCTCAGATGTTGACGAGTTTAAAGTGTCGAGTCTTTGCATCTTCAGTCTTTATCAGTCTCTTTTCTTTCTTAGCATATACCAGGATCTTCTCTTTGGCTCTAACCTCGTCAGACTCCCCCTCTCATCATGACGGGATCGCCGTCTGGAATTAGCTATCACCTTGAGATTAATCCCTAGTTTTATCTCTGTTCAGTTCATCTCCTGCACAAATTTTCTTACCACCACATAAGTTGTTACTTAAATCAATAAGAAAAACTTACTGGAAATAGTTACATCAAGTTCAAATTAATGATCCTGATTAACTAATCAAACTTTCTTTCTCAAAATCAAAATTTCTTCATGTTAAACTCACACTCCCAAACTTGTTCATCATGTTCAGCACTTGAAATTTTGAATATCAGCTTTCCAACATCAGTTGTCGAAAATCTTTTTGTATTTTTCAAAATTTATGCTAAAACACACTAAAATCTTTTTGGACTTTTGACTGTAATGAAATGCAATAAAGAAATATTTACAGACAATATTTTTGTGAGTTCGTGCAAGAGGATCATATCAGTTTATGAGACAAATCACTAACACCGTTAAGCTTGATTTCATTTTAAGTTCTAAACGATTCACATTGATTGACGATATTGTTGTCCACTTAAGCTCAATCTAAAAATTTTCAAAATGCTTACCGATACGTTAAGGTATATTAATTTGCACTAAGTTCTTATGGACCCCACGATCTCAGCATATCCCCTCATCATGCAATACACTGACTCAAGTAATGCCTTTAAACTTTTATCAACTGTGATTTGTGCGAAAACAAAGCAGAATGTTTAAACATTAACAATCAGGTCGATACTTCCGTATACGCAGAGAAAGTCCAATGTTTAAACAAAATAAGAAAAATAAAACAAATTGAAGTTGTTTAGGCTTTAACCACCAGGTCGATACTTCCGTATACGCAGAGGAGGTCCAAAGCTTAAACGAAACACCAAAGAAAATAAAGCAGAACGTTTAGGCAACAACATCCAGGTCGATACTCACGTATACGCAGAGGATGTCCGATGCTTAAACAAAATAAAGAAATAAAACAAGTTTAAATCTTTGCAAAATAAAATGCACAATCACAGTGACTTTTCAGCAAAGTTGTGAAAGTTCACAAACTTAACCAGTTTTATGTCTTTCGACAATCAGCGATTACTGAGTAGGCACACAGTCAAGAAGGACAAAACTAAGTACTATGCTTTCGACCATGTTTCCCACTAGAACTAGGCTTTTTCATTTAAGTTTGTATCGTTATCGCAAATCTACTAATCTAGCTGAGCCTACCGTCACATCTTTAGTGAGACCGTTTATTACATTTAACTTTCCATTTCTTTAGCGTGTTGTGACAGTCCACTGATGTACTATCATTTCCTCTTTTATGCAACAAAAACTCATTTTTCATTTTATCATGTTTTTGGCTTTTTCAAATTTTCTAATGTTTTTGGATTTTCTGAAATTACTTACTCCCCCTAAAATCCAAACACATTTAACGGAAATATGAAAACAAACTATACAAGCAAACTGACAACTGATATCGAATTGCTTCAATTCGCCATCCACTTGGCATAAACAATCAGAACTCCCCCTTACAACAAACTATTTTCCCATTGATTTCAAAACACTTAAGTTTGTTTTAATCAAATGGTTTTTCCGGAAAATAAGTTTTGTTGATTTTATAAAACCATTTGTAGGTTAGGGGTTTGGTTCATCACATTGTTTTTTTTAACCACTTGTATGAAATCAGATACAACTTAATGTCCCTGATTTACCACTTGTAAGATCAATCCAATCAAGCATTTTCAACCAAACATCATCTGTTGGTTGAATTCTCAAGGTGCCGATACCTACTCCACACTTACCAACCTGGGAGTTCCGGCTATTCCTGCAGTATGAATTGCCAAAATTTTTCAATTTTTAAATAAACAACATAAGAAAGATGCCGATTCATGATCCGCGATTACTAACTTGGGATCTCCGGCAAGTCAGGTTTTTACTGTTTGAAAAATATATCCACCCAAGCCTGACCTTCCTTGGGTGTAACAACCTCTTCTTCATCTTTACTTTCAACCGACCTGTGAACATTTCTTTTGGAAGCATAAAATTCCTTCACTCCTTTGGCCTTACCATCGACCATCTTTCAAAAAATGTGTTTCACAGTTTCGTTGAAAGCCTTATCAACATCAAATTTTTTCTTGTCAGAATAAAATTGATTTGAAATTTCAACTTTTCCAACTTTCTTTTTAAAATTTTCAGCCCGCAGAGGTGGAAAATTCACATCATCCACATAAGGAACTGATTTCTCAACCTTTTCTTTAACAACTTTTGGCTCCTCTGATTTTGTGAAATCAGATTCATCACCAGAACTGTTTTCTGAACCCTTAACAACCCATTTTTGATTTTTCAGATTTTCTTTTCTTTTTACCACATTCTTTGAACATTCTCCAACCTCAAAAGTGGAATTTTCAAAGCCTGTAAATTTTCTGGTTGTAAGTTCAGTTTTCTCAACAACTTTTTCCTTCAATTTACCAGAGACTTCCTGTTTTGGTTTGAATGAATGTTTTCGGACAATTCCTAGCAATATGACCAGCAATTTTGCACTGAAAACAGGTTCTTGTCTCAGTCTTCTTCTGAATAACACTTTTCTTCATCTCATCTTGCTTCTTTGCAAGGAATTCTTGATTTGTCTGCTTTCTGAACGCTTGCTCTTTCTCATCTTCTAAAGAGTTTCCTGAAACAAACACAGTTTTTGGTTTATAAAATTTTTCATTTTTATAATTTTTCGGTTGATTAAATCCTAATCCTTTCTTTTTGAAATTACAGTTATGATTTGGTTTTTTATAAATACCAGAACCAGAACTGTAACCCTTTTTCTTGTTTAATCTTTGTTGCACTCTTGAGGTGTAAGGTTTAGGTTTTCCAGAAAGATTAATATCTTTTATTTCAGAAATGTTGATTTCTGTTAGTTTGAAAACCTTTTTAATCATTTCAGTTTTAACACCTCTTATTGGAAAAATCTCATCAGAATATAATTTGTCAGAATCTTTCAAAGTATATGCTACTTTGACCGGTTCATCATTCAAATTAGATTTTGATAGCAAAAATTCCTTATCATAACCCCGTTTGTCCTTTTTGATTGTTGACTTTGACTTGTCGGACCCAGACTTTGACTTGGATTTGGACTCCGGTTTTGACTTCTCTATGTCATCTTTATCTAACACCTGATCGACCACACGTTTAATCAACTCGGACTCATGATCAGTATCGGACGATGTGAACGTGACATCAATATTTTCTGGTAAGTTATCTGACGACACAGACTCCCACTGTAAGTTAATTGCCTTTTTTACTCTTTCAGAATTTGGACTTCGAGACAAATATCCATTTTCGACCGGGGGTGGACATTTGTTATAAACAACACTTGGTTTCTCACCAGAAATTTTCACTTCATCATCTTCTTTTGTCTCGGATTTCTTTTCTTCTGAAGTCTTCACTTCTTCAAACGTCTTCATTTGTTCCACAATTGGATAAATCCTGTCAACAACAAAAGTAGAACATGAGTAACTTTCTAATAAATTTTTAACTCTCTCAGTTTCTATTCTTTGTGTTGTCAGCTTCAATTCCAGATCAGCACATTTCTTGGTGTAGAAGTTAACATTATCAAGTTATCTTATGTAAGCTCCTTTGAGTGTATTCATTGCTACAGCTTGTTCACTGTTTGACTCAGTGTACTTGTTGATCTCTCTGTTCATTGTATCATATGATTCTTTTAATCTGTTAATGTTATGCAACAGTTCATTGTTTTGCTTGATCAACGAATCACAATTCAAACACTTTTCAGAAACTTTGACTGCTTCAGTATCAACTTTGATCTCAAACTTCGGAACATCTTTGACTGTTCTGTTTGATTGAAAAAATTCATTTCTTCTCTTTCTCTCGGCTTCAGCTTCAGCTTTTAACCTTTCTTCTTCTTCTTCTTCAATTTTTCTCCATTTTTCTTCTTCAGCTTCCCTGACTTTTCTGATTTTTCTGCCCATTTCAGATCGTAAGCATTAGCAATAAAAGCTTTAACATTCGACGTGTCTTTGGAAATCTCTTTGGCCATGAATTCTTGGTCTGGGCAAAAATTATCCCAACTGAAACCTTCAGCTAATTTTTCATCGTCTTGATCTGCCAGACACACTTTGCTATTTGTTGGAATGTAATTATCCCAACTGAATCCACCATCCTTCCCCAGACAAGCTTTCTTTGAATCTTTAATCTCCAGTCTTCCATGTGCAGTTTGTGCTTGATGCGATGCTTGTTGTTGTTGATATGGCTGTGGTGTGACTTGATGATAAATCGCCTTTTTGTAATAATCATTGTTTCCGAAGGGATTTTGAGCTCCACTCGCTTCTCGATTTGTGCATTCTCTCTTGAAATGCCCCTTTTCCCTACAACGAAAACAAGTAACTTTAGTTTTATCAAAACCTAAAGGTGAAACATGTGCCTCGCGAAAATCATCTCTACCTGTGATTTGTTTAAACTTTTCAGCTCGTCTCAACACACTAGCCATGCACCATTTAATATACATCAATTCCATTTCCTCGGCATCAATTTGATCGTAATCCTCTTTCGTGAGCATTGGATTACCGATCCTCCCTGCAACTAATCCACCATAAGATTCAAGCACTGTAACCAACAACGACATATGGCTTTTAGCAACTTCCTCTGTATAATTCTGATCATTCTCAAGCTTTAAGGCAATGTTGCATTGAAGAACTTTTCCACTTTTTGTTATAGTGAACCGAGGATCGTATGTCGGAAATGAAGAAAATTCGGATGTGCTGCTTGATCCTTGAGTTGATTTTTCCGAAGAACCTTTTGCATTATAAGCTGCTTCAACCTTTGGAGAAAAATTCGTCTTTTCACTAACACCACTCTTAAAGTACAAGCTGATGTCTTGTTCTCCATCATAATTTTTCATTCGAGCAATCTTTCTCTGCTCCATCTCTTGAGCTTCCAGATGTTTGATGAACTCTCCCAATGTTAACTTTTTATATTCCTTCCGATTGTTTCTCAGCATCATCAGGAAAGTTCCCCAAGTCTCATGTGGTAAGGCATCAGCAAGTTTCTTAATCAGCTCATCAGTATCCTTTTTAATACCAAGTTTCGACATATTTCTCACCAAGTTACAATATCTTTCAATAATTTTCTTGGAGTTTTCAGATTTCAAACCACGGAATAGATCAAATTCTTTCTTCATGAGCGACATTTTGTTTTTAAGCATATCATCACTTCCTACAAATTTTGCTTCCAGTTCAGTCCAAATCGAATAAGCAGTTCCATCATGTTGAAGCAAAATCAAAATGTCCTCTTTGATTGCTTGCTGAAGTAGACTCACCATCAGTTTTTCATCTCTATATTTCTTTTTCTCTTCAGTACTCATTTCTCTAATTGTTTGCTGAATACCATTAGTTGTGGGTCTAACATATGGTTCTTCAGTGTGTTCCCAAGCATCCAAGTGATAACCTTCAACCCAAGTTCCAAACCTTTCGGACCACGCATTGTAATCATCAATATCCAATAGCTTTGGCGGTTTCTGTGATGTCCCGGTTTCATTTTCCAAGTTCATATTCTGAGCAATAGAAACAGGAGTAGTCGGAGTAGCAAACGCGTTGTAAAAATCGTTGTCCATGATTCGGATTTTCAAATGAATTGTATCACCTTGTAAAAATACTGATTCGCAGCCTAGTGCTGACCGTCAAAGGATTTTCTCAGAGATGCCTCAAGACGAGAAGAACAACTTCCTATTCTCTCAATTCGAAACGGCTGCTGATCGTATTCAGAGGCAAACTGACTTTATCAGGATCACAAAAAATGATCAGGTCAGTCAATTGGTGGAAATTAACAAGTTGAAGTCCACTGTTGATCAACAGCAAACTGTGATAGAGCGCTAACAAGCTGAGATTGATCTACTCAAGGCTGAAAATGTTCGTTTGAAAGCTGCAGACGAGGAGAGACAGAGAAGCAGTTCTATTCTTCAAAAGTTGGCTGAGGATCTTAAAGGAAGATGTGACTTTATGAAAGAATGGTACGAGTCACGGAATACAACGATACTTGATGGCGTTAAGACGATAACTGTTGGCTATGAGTTTATTCGAAAGCGGGTTGCTACTTTGTGGGATGATCGATGTAAGCAACAAGAAGTTATGCAGAAACGGGATGATGATCCTGAAGATCAAGGGAATCCTGATCCTTCTACTACATCAGAGCAGCCGCCAGCCTCTACATCTTCTGCAATCGTTGTTGTTCAGCCGCCAGCGATCGAATCTTCTCAAGGAACCTCTTCTGGAACAGTTCAACAGATTGAAGGTACATCTTCTATTCCTAGCAGTGCTGATCTTGCATTGCAGGTTATTCTTCCAATCCCTGGAGAATTACTTGAAGCAGGTGAAATTGTCGAGGATCTTTCACATGAGCAATTGCTTGCTCTACATGCTATGAGAGAGATTGATGATGCAGAGATTGATCGAATGCCTAGTGAGCCCGAATCTACTGATGTTGAAAATATCGAAGAGATTGTTTTTGAGGGAAATGAGAAGAAGTCCGCGTATATGCATAAGGACGGGACTGAATTCGCTCCTTTCGATGAAGAATGGTTAGAAGAAAATGTGGACGTCATTGATGAGCATTTAAAGAACCGTGATACGTCTGAAAATGCCACAGATGCGTTCTCCGCGTGGCGACAACAGTTCTTATCGAAGGTTTCCAAGCTTGTGCCAGATGTTGCACAAGTTGATTACTTACAATTCGAGAAAGCGAAGCCGAGTGGATGAATCCTCTGTTGGATGTTCGTCAAGGAAATACATTGCGTCGCCGTCAAACGGGAATTTGGAATTCAATACTTCCGATCGTTGCTGAGCATACTATCTTTGCCTTTTTACGACGTAGCAGCATTGACAAAGATTGATCTCATAAATCGCTCAAACTTTGAAGGTGCAACTTTATTCGAACGGCTGATAAAGATGAACAAGAAGTCTGGCTAGAAAGACAAGTCATACAAGCCTCAATTCCCTATTTATCAGCAAATCAAGTTTACTCTCGATCCGACAACCAACACTGGCAGATACAAGCTTGTTTATGAGCCAGCAAAAGTTATGGATAAGATACCCTTGATGCCGATGCCGCAGAACTTTCTAGGAGAAATAAGGATATGGTGTTATGACTCCGACACGCACGAGGCAGTGATTGTTTTTTATGGCAATCGTGAAAATTTCAGAATGTTAGATCCGATGTGGATCGTTAACATGTCTGCGGCTGACATTGAAAAGTTATATCGGCATGACATTTTTTACGAAGACAAGGACGCGCATCAAGCGTTGAAATTTCAGCGTGTCGCTTGTTTTTGCTACTACCGAGGAATTCATGCGGGCAGTTCGTGGTCCGAACAACACTGAAGAAAGAAGATTCGAAGACCGAAGACGAGTAACAGACAAGGGGGAGTTTGTTGGTGCACCTTTTTGTGTCTGTAACTAGTCTTGTTAATCATTGTAATTTGTACGGTCTTTTAACGTTTATCGAGTATGTATTTGCCGTCGACCAAGTTGGATATCCTCCTATCCGCTTGTGTCCAACTTATGTTGTCTCTATTTGGTATGTAATGTATACGAACAATGCATGTTGCATGGAAGGGTAAAACTGTCATTATTATTGTGTTTGTATAAGGTTTGCTGCAACTGTCTGTTTGCAGTAAACAGGTCACAATATGCTGCAAACAGGTCACAATATGCAGCCTTCGACGAAACACTCTGTTTCGTCGAACACCTCACGACGAAACGGCCATATGTCCATTTAGTTTGTTTCGTCGTGATCAGCGACGAAACACCTTTGTTTCGTCGACTGTTGGGCTGCTTCAGGCCCAGAACCTGGCCCAATGTTTGTTTCGTCGAGCCCATCTTTGGTTTCGTCGATGCAGGGCCCAGGTTGATATATAAACACATTCTGGTTTCACTTTGAAACTAGATGAGAGCATACCCTGAAAGTTATTCTGTCAAACTGTGTGTGTATCAGTTGTTCTTGGTTCTCATCCCATTTAATCAATAGATTACGTTTCATTGGTTACATCCTGTGTTATTATTAATTATGTTTGGTTTGGCATCGTTACGGGGATTCCTCACCCGTGACATTGTGTGTTATAAACAAGGATTCGGTTTTCGTTATCGATCCTCAGATTTCGGGACCTACAAATATGTGGCGGCTCCCATAAAGAATTAGAATGTTATTTTCTAAATTATAAGCCCCAGTATATAGACCCATCGTTTTCTCGTAGCCTTAAGAGTGGCGAAAGTAAAAATAATCCTTATCTCTCCCTCGAATGCTCTCAACCGGATCTTCTAGGAGAAATACTTCTTGATGAACTATTTCAATTGGAAGATCTAATTCTTAATTGGTTAAAAGAACTTATGATAGATTTCAATAATTTATCTCAAGACGATAACCAAGAAGAATTGTTGGGATCGCATTCGAACAACTTCGTTGTTCCCGACGATACCTCTAACTCTAGCAAGGACTTGAGCGATAGTCATCCCTGTGTCGATTGTGCCGTGAAGGACTCCCCATCGACTTCGTTCGATGCATACATAGACCTGAGCGATTCGGCATACACCTTCTTTAACGAGAGCCCGGGAAAGGGTTGGACTTGTCCACCTACACATAGCATAGGAATCACCCTCACCGACAACCTCTTGCGTTCTCGTCTTAATCTAGAGCAATTAAGGTATCTTAGGCACTTTGGGGTTGTTCCATCCAGTAAGGAACCGCCCGATCCGGAAAAGTTCCTTAAAACTAGACAAACCTCGTAAACAGCCTTTCGACACGGGACCGTGCCCAGGTCAACACGCCCCCGTGTCCACCAAAAGATTCCTTTCTGACTTTTTGTCAGAATACGGACAAAATGTGTCAGGATCTTTCCTGCACACGGGCCGTGTCCAGCCGACACGGGGCCGTGTCCAGTATGCTGTCGTTTTCTCTAAATGCATCCAAGAATCCTGCACATTTTGACCATCCAGGGACAGAGATTTGAAAGGATCTTCTCACCTACCATCCTAGGTATTTTCTAAAAGAAGGTTCTAACAAACATCTTGTCCTTTCCTCTTTTATCCATTGCCTTCTTCTTCATCTTTCTTGCATCAACACCTCCATTGAAGCTTGAGATCACCATGACTCCAAGCTTTATTGTGATGGTTATTAGGTTGAAGGAATCTTGTTAAAAATAAGTTGTACAACATTGTTTTAAGTTATTTCTGCTCAAAAATGCTTCATAAGTTGGAAAAATAATAAGAAACTCCAAGATTCCTTGTTCCAAAAATCTGCAGAAAGTTGAACACGGGGCCGTGCTCATTGAGCACGGGGCCGTGTCCGATGTACTGTTTCATTAAAATGAACTATTTTTTGGTTTGCTTTCGTAGAATGTCTAGTCAAAACAGTGGAACCTCTTCTGCGCACTCTAGAAACAGTCGAAGGGAAAGAAGGTCATCAATTGAAGCAACTCTCGTACGATACGTAATGGCATTACGTGAAGCTCTTGACGAGATGACTTCGGTAGAGGAGGTCCTAATAGACCGTATAAATTATCTTACGGTGGGGTTGGAAAACAGTTTTCAAGAAATTAACCTCTTGCACCAGAGGTTAAACATTCTTGTAACACCTCCCATGGAACCAATCCTCCCTCAAGAGGATTGGAACCTAGCACTTGGAATCCACAATCCTACTGGGTGGGAAGACCTTCCAGCAGAACCTCCTCTTGAAGATCTACAAGAAGTCCCGGTGGAGGTTGCACCCCCCTCAAACCAATGCCAATGAGCCCACCTTTCTTCTCCCAAGGGAGATAGAGGAATGGCTCGCCGACGTGTGAGGGACCCATGCCCGGAGAAAGAAGTTCTTCATGCCGCATCAAACCAAGGGAATTATCTCTTTGGAAATTTTGCTAGTAGAATAAATTTTAGGCTAGAACTTCTTGATTTAGATTTCTTGTGCTTCTTTGACCTACTTATCTAGAAATTTTAACTTCTTAGGACTATTATGTAATTCTCTCTATGACTTAATGAATGATGGTTTTAATTAATTTGGTGTTTGGATGATGTTGTAATGGATAAAACACACTCGGGATGGCAAAGGATAACAAGGGAAACTTGGACCAGCACCCCATGCACGAAAACAGGGCCATCCGACAAAATTTTCTTCATTACAGCAAGTTCAGCACGTGTCGTGTCCGCCCAACACGGCCCAGTGCTGCACAGTCTGCAAAAAATGCCCAGTTCCGGTAAACTGGACACGGGCCGTGTTCACCCAACACGCCCCCGTGTCCAGGCTTCTGTTTCTTTTTACAACTTTTTGTTACTGGCGACTGAACACGGGGCCGTGTCCAGACGCCCAGTAACATAAAATTTTGCTTTTTCACACCTTTTTACACATTCAATCAACCTAAAAACTTATTTTTGGGACACATTGAGGACAATGTGTAATTTAAGTGTGGGGGGGTGCTAAAACTTTGAATCTTGCAAGTCCTAATTACAAGCCTTACACAAAACTCTATTGGAACCGCTAATCACCCCAAATTTTTTCAAAAATTTTTCATTTTTTTTTACTTGTCTAGGTTTAACTTGGGAATTTCAAGTTCTAAAAAGGTTATATTTTTACAAATTTACAACCGATAGCGTCGTGATAAAAAGAACCAACATAAGAAAATTATGAAACGGCATGACAAGCTTAGTTAAAATTTGATTATATATACTTGATCATATAAAAACCCATTCCCACAAAAGTGAGTTTTGAGCCTTTATTGAGCATATAAATACATATCTTTAAACTAAATGCTCATTTTTCGTTTCTTGTATGAATAGCCGCTTGGTTCTTACAACTCTAGAACTTGCCACGACGATACATTCCCGGTCCTTACCAACTTAAACCCGAGTAAGTAAATGATGGAGGCATTAGGACTAACCCTTTTTATTTCTACACCACTATTTTTTCTTTTTTTTACCACCTACCCAAAATCCCCCTAGTTAACCCCTTTGAGCCTAAACCTTTTCATTTCTTAACCCAAACCAAACACCCTTTCACCCACCAAAACCTTTTTTTTATTTTTAACCCTTTGTTTTAGTAACAAGCTCGGTTTTTCGTATGACTTTTCAAAAAAAAAAAAAATTGATGATGAAGCAAAAGAAGAAAATAAACAAACAAGTTCATCAAAAATAACTTTGTTTGAAAAAAAGGCTTCATCAAAATAAAAATTGCAAAAATAAAAAGTCATACGAAAACCGACGCTTTTACGCTTTTCACCCTTTTATTAACCACTAACCCAACCACCTACCTTTAACCCAAGCCTAACCCTTTCACCCAAAAGTCCTCTTGATATTTACAAAGGTATATAGTTAAAAAGGAGGAGGATTGATTGCTTGGCAAGCCTATGGTAGGAGTAAGTTCCATGCCGCTCTCGAGTGATTCACTAAAATACATCTTCGGCCGAGTGTTGAGTGATCCCCCGTGAGGTATGTGAACTTGTATATAAATAGAATTTTAAAGAGGCATGTTATGCCCTAATAAGTAATTTATCTTATGAAAAGTTTTAAATAAATCATGACAAATAGGATTATAAATAACTAAAAATAAAAACTTAATAAAGAATCTTGGAAATCCTGACACTCTATGACAAGCCCCAAAACCTTCTCTTCTACCCATTCCATTTGGGAGTGTAAAGCCACACTATAAAGAGTTTTGCTTGAGGACAAGCAAAGATTCAAGTGTGGGGGTATTTGATGTGTGCAAAATGCAACATATAAATTACATCAATTGTGGTATAAAACTAACCTTTTTTTAGTACTAATGTTGGAAAAAGTGTGTTTTTGTCTTCCTTTTATATTTTCAGGATTAAATGAGCTCAAATTAACAAAAGAAGCAAAAAGGCAGCTAAATCTAACATAAATACAAGAAAAGGAACAAATGTGGCAGGCCCGACCTCCCCGACAACATCTTCCCAAGCAAAGCAAAACAAGAGAACAGAAGGTTGAACACGCCCCGTGCTCAGTGAACACGGGGGGCGTGCCCAAGTGCCAGCATAAAAGACAAAGCTATAGAAGCTTCTATTGCCCACCACGGGGCCGTGCTCAGCGGACACGGAGCCGTGGTCAACTATAAGATTCGCAGAATCCAGGAAAATCTTGATAGTACAGATATGCTTCTGCACACGGGGGCGTGCCCAGCGGACACGGGGGCGTGGTCAACTGATGCAGACAAACTGCAATTAATGAAGAAAGAGAAGGATGATGGACACGGGGCCGTGCCCAATGGACACGGGGCCGTGCCCGAGCTGCTGTTCAGGCTATAAATAGGGGTGCTTAGCTCATTTGCAAACCATCCCTTGGCACACCACCTCTCTCACACTTCACCCACCACCCACCACCACCATAACACCATCATCCATTGTCCATCATAGAGTGTGTGAGTCGTCTCGGGATCCAAGATTGATCGTAAGAGTTCTTGACAATCAAAGGCCATGTTTGCCTAAGTCTCTTACATCACTTGGTGAAGACAAGTGTCTAGTGTAATACTTTTTATTTTTAATCTTTTCGCACTTTTTACTTGGTTATGTATTAATGACTTTAATAACTAGTTTCTTATGTTGAAGGTGATTCTTCCTTATCGTTTGTCCGTGGTGTCTTGGCATTATTTTACTGTCTATATAAAATAAAAGATTTTCACCATTCATATCTCCACGGTCTATATGGAGGTATGTTGGCTACCTGGTCGGGGGTTAAGGGAACGGTTTGGTAAAAGTCTTGCCTTGTTTAGTGTATAGATCCTACAAGGACCTGGGTCAAATTTAGTAGGACCTCCTTCAATACCCACCGGTATTGGATGGCGGGGGTCCAAACTCTTTGATCCCCTCATATGTAAGCTACTATTAATACTTTAACCCGGCTACTTAGGACTGTATCCCTGCTAACTCAGACTACTTAGCCGAGGGTAACATCGCCTTCAAAAGAGGGGCCTACCATAATATGCATTAATAACTTAATTAATTATCTTTCAATAATCCGACCCTTTAGGATTGTATCCTTGCTGACTCAAACTACTGGGTTGAGGGTAACGTCACCTTCAAAAGAGGGGCCTACTACAATAACTAAGATAATCTCTTAAAAAGTGCAAAAGTGCGGAAATAATCAAAGGTTACACTAAACACGAGTCGGAGCCAAGTGATTCATCTTGTCTATCTGTTTTTTTTATTATTTTTCAGCATTTTAGTTAGTTTTTATTTTTCTAAGTTTAAAACCTTTTTCTAAACTTTTGATTTGATTAGACGTTGAGGATAAACCGGTACTAAAAGCTCTTGTGTCCTTGGACGACCTCGGTATCTTGCCAACACTATACTACGCTCACGATGGGTGCACTTGCCCATATGTGTGTTTGGTGTTAGTAAAATATCGTATTTTATAAATTTAAAACTTGACTAACGTGTAAAAAGGGCTTAAAATATACTTAAAATCCATATACCACCACACACGCATCAATTGGGTATCTTGGTAATAGATACATTAACCACTACAAAAAAGATAGGTATTTTGGTAATAAATACATCCAACTATCTTACAAAAACCAAGTACTTGGCCTTGTTGCTAAACGCCAACATGCGGGAACCAAAAAACGAGCATGTTCTAAACATCTAATCATTAGAGAACATTGCCCTCACCTCTGCAGGGGTGTACAATGCTTCACCGTAGTATTCCAAAGGACGAGGATCGACGATCAGGTCGTCGACATTTACCTCATCTACCGAAAAAGCCAACACCCTCCGATCATCAACCAGGCTTGCACATCGACGGCCATGACGGCGTCGTTCATACACCATTCTACAGCGTTGAACATGCTCGAGGGGAAAGGCTTGCAACAGGGTGTCAGCTAATAAAGGAACCACACTTGTTTCAGTTTTCGAATTGCCCCCATCTTCGATACTTTTGCAAGACCGGCTCACCCGGGGCACAGTATCACCGGAGTTTATCTCCCTACCTCTTATCATCTCTTCCGTCACCGGAACTTGAAGATGAACCAGAGCATCAGCTGCATCCAAACGTCGAAGTACATGGGAGATTTTCTGTTTATGGCACTTTCTCCCCATTTTTTCAATTACCAAATTTGGAAAAATATGACTTAATTTATAAGAGTTTAAAGGGTTTGACAGCAATGACGATAGCAAAATTAATAAGAAGACATCATTACATGTCAAATCGCCACACCTAAGCAAACTGCAGCGTCATCGTCATAATCGCATTAATTGTGTGTCAGAAAATCAAGTGCTTACACGCACCCCAAACAAAGCAGTGCTTTACAAAATATCTGAGGAACAATGTACATAATAAAAAAATAAAACACTCATTCCTCTTCAGACTCCTCCACCACGTCCAGCATCTGGCGTAGGGAGTCCACGCCGTCTTCGGCCACCTTGTCCGACAGCTCTGCATACGCGGGCAGCGGATCATTAAAAGCTGCCTCAAGTGCATCGGCCATCTCCGCCTGCAGCTTGCCTCTGTTCTCTGGAAACGCGGGAGTAATCTTATCAGGTCGTTGACAATCAAAGTAGCCATGGTAAACCCCATCATGATGACCTGACTGAGAAGCAGCAGTAGAAAGGCGGTCCAAAAGAGTCACAAAGGGCTCTGACTGGTGTAGATACTCAAACGCCCCAACCAGGCCATTGGTTATCAACCAATTCCTGTCACCTTGTAATCCAGCCAGGCGGCTGGTTAGGCTATCCACCTCGGCGTTTGATTGCTCTAACGCACCTTCCGCCTCTTTAAGGCGCGCCTGGTGGGTGGTGGAAGATTGAACAAGTTTGTTCTCTTCAGAGACAAGGGAGTCACATACTTGCTGAAGTTTCCTAAGTTGTTCCTCCCGCTCCTCCAACTCGGCCTGTTTGGCTTGGACCTTGGCATTGGACACCTCTAGCTCCACAGTTAAACCTTGATATCGCTTCTGCACCTGAGACACAAAATCAGTGTCAATACGGAACTTTTCCATTTTAGCAGACAGCTCAGATCTCAACTTTTGAGCCTCAGGAACAGCCTTACATTCCAACTCTTCTTGAACAGTTTTAGCATGGGCAAGGACTCGATCCTTTTCCGCTATATCGCGGGCCCACAATATTCTCTCTTCAGCAAGATGGGCTGTCACACGCTTCAGATCATCCTCTGCCTTGTTCTTCTCAGAAACAAACCTACACTCCCTTAGACTAGCAACTTGGAGTTGAATTTCCAAGCGGTACTTTTCATCCGTCAACTCCTGAATAGCCACCCGCGCCTGGTGGAGCTCATTGTTATCATGCATCCACCGGCGTCGGATTTCTGCTAGCCTCCAGGGCTGACTGACGGCATCCACTATTGTGACATTCATCAAATTCTCATTGTTCAACCCCTCTACATAGGCTGACTCAGCCGGGGGATATGCCCGTGATGCACCACTGGAGGGAAAATCAACCTGGACGATTCTGCTATTTTCCACTTCGGTTGATAACGTTGGTCCTGAGCTTTTGGATCCCAGCAAATGGTGGGCAGGTAAAGATCATCGCCCAAACGGGCTCCATCATCAACAAACCCGCTACTAGATCCCCCAGCATCTCTTACAGCGGTATCTCCGGCACTGGTTGCCTCATAAGCAGTGGACGTTGTAGGCATCTCCTTTTCAGATGCAGAGAAAACCCCAATGGGAGAATCGAACAAAGACATGGGGGTAGCAATTGAAGACAGCGGTGTAGAAAGTAGAAACAAGACTGGTTGTCAAAGCCACAGCAGTTGTAAGCACGGGAGGCGGTATTGAGGAACTGACAGCGGCAGCACTCGCCTGGGAGATAAGCTCTGAAAGGCTAGGTCCGCTTGTAGCAGAAAACACAACATCCTCAGATGTCAAGGGCATAGAGGACACACCCTCAACTTGGGCCTCAGCAGTAGAACCTGTGTCAAACCAGGTATTCAGCACAACATTATAAAAAATCAACGCTTATAAAGTTACTCACCAGTGGGTCAGGCGTGGGCGGTTTGGATTGCTTGAAAAGCAGTCAAAGGAGGCACAATTCTACGTTTTTTCTGTGGGTGGGTTGGACTCACCAAATCAGCAGCAGTGGATGAAACGACAACGCCCTCTGAGGGCACAGAAACACTAACCGCAGCATGAGAAGTAGCGGCCCCTGCGGCCATGTATTTCCTCCCGGTAATCTTCACCCGGATTGGTTTCTTCGTTTCTGCAACAGAAACACTACTCCCTTCGCTGGGGGGGTGAGAAATATAAGCAGAAGGATCCGCCGTCATGGCGAGCAGCAAAAACTGCTCCAGGTGGATTTTTAGCACATCGGGTTCATGTTCCCCAAGTACGCGGTTCGCGGCCCTCAAAGCAGCATTCCGGGGGGGATCAACGTAGTCAAACAAGCTCCACTTACCTGTTTTACATTCACACAAATCAGTACAAATATGCTCAGCATAGCAAATTTAAAGCAAATTGCCACGTACCTTCATCATCCCTTCGGAAGGAAGGGTACAACCGGATATCCTGCCACAACAAACTCATACCCACCATCACCGGGGCCCCCTCCGGGATCACCGTGCATTCGGAGGGGCATTGACTCAACCTCTTAAACAAGGCGTTCCCCACGTAAGCATCCTCAGGGGGACCTTCATCCTTGAATTTGTCCTTGCCCCCCATTTCCCTCCACTGCATTTCCCCAGGGGTAACACTGGCATCGATGTAGAAGAATTCTTCTTCCAGTCCTTATCTCTGGAACTGGCAGGGATGTCCCTCAAGCAAGACACACCAATGTCTCGCCTATCAAAGGTGAAAAAAGGGGGATTTCCAAACAAGAACGAAAAAAGCCCTAAAAACGGTAAGTTCAGAGATATGACCCAGGGCTATGCAAGCAAATTCAAAATGTCGAAGTTTGACCAGCCCTAATGGATGCAGTTGGGAGATATGAATGGGATAATGGTCAAGAACAGACTTACAAAACTTGGTGATCGGCAACCGAAAATTGCAGAATTTGAAAAAATCACTAAACAGAGTGATTTTGCCCTCTTTTAAAGGAAACGTCGTGTCTGTCTTTGATAGCAGTACCGGATTCCACTTTGCCCTAATGTTGTAATCTTGAATAAGATTGTTGAAAGATATAAGCCCCCATTTGACATATAGGGCGTCAGAACCTGATTGGGCAGAGGAAGAAGACTCGCCAGTTTTAGAGGCCATTTTTGAAATCAAGAAGTTGAAGAAAAAGTGGTCGTGAACAAAGATGAAAATGGAATCCCAAACCCTAAACGGGAACCCTAATTATAAGGGATTGTAACCTTTCGAATTCAAAAAGGCAAACAGGTGGGAACGCGTGTCAAGACAGGGGAGGTACAACTGTCATCCTAATGATGACCCAATTGTCACATCTTTTCCCTTCGCCGCCATTTTTCAAAAAACAGTAACGGTACCCCACTCGAGAAACTTATACTCAAAGGTGGAATTTTGACTTTTTCCTTTTTTAGTCCGATTTCATGAAAATCATTTCATAACTTCGGACTGGGGGGACATGACGAGGTATGACCCGGATCGGTCAACCCGACCCAGTCATTACCTATTATTTTATTACAAAATACTTAATTACACATGTTTATTCTAGAATGTTCCATTCTGCATGGATAAACCACGTAACCAAATCCCCAAACTTTTGGGAAGATCATGCAAATCCCTAACTTATCGGAGTCTATCCTAAGTTAGGGGAAACCCTAATGGTAAACTATAAATAGAGGTAAACACCAAAGGTACGATTCATTCTACTCTCGTTTACTCTCTCTCTCTCTCTCTCTCTCTACTCATACTTTCTTACTCCCAAATCGAGACTTATTCTCACGTCGGAGGGTGGTTACAGGAATAACCCCATTCCTGTAACGAGTCCTAACAGTGTTCTGTTTTGTAGTCAGTTGTTCGGGTCGCCAAAGAGTTGAAGTCCTAGCCGAAGCTTACCAGTAAGGTCAGTGTTTCTTCAGCAAGGTATTGACGAGGTCTCGTGAGTTTTCTGGTAACGAGTTCTTATAAATAAAAAATAGTAAGGGGTTGTTTGTTTACCTCTTAATGAGTCTTTTAATGGTTCAGACCCCTTACTAGTTCAGCACATAATGGTTCAGACTGTTTGTTTCACGAGCAGATGTCTGAATGGTTTAGACATTTGCCTCTGAATGGTTAAGATTTATACAGAGTCTGAATGGTTAACACCTCCAATCCGAATTGGTCAGACATTTGCCTCTAAACAGTTAAGCATTATACGGACTTTTAATGGTTCAGACATCTTACTGGTTCAGCACTTAATGATTCAGACCTCTTACTGCTTCAGCACTTAACCATTCAGATGTTGCCAAACAGCCCGTAAGTATTCACTGTAATATATGGCGATAAATAAATAGTTGGTGTGCTAAAAGGTTAATGAACCATCCTGTTACTTGTTGTTAGTATATTATTAGGGGGGACGGGGCGCCCCGTGATAGCCAAATGAGCACGCGTTGATTGGCGTGGAACACCACCGCCGGTGGATGTTATCACGCGTGGATTGGTTAACGTGTGGCCATGATCACGCGTGAAGATGTTTGTGGTGCTCGGTTGTTTTTCAATGATAGATGTTTGTGTGGTGAGTGATGGATATTTCCACTAAAATCCATCACTAGTAATGGAATAAAGCTCGATGACGTGGCGAAACTTGATTGGATGTTGTGAGTGATGCAACTCCATTACTAGTGGAGCGCCCCTACCCCGTATGTAAAGTAATATCATTATGTACGAATAACTTCATATATATATTTGAAGATGATGTGATGGTGTCAA
>JARYGA010059042.1:0-27807 GCA_030545235.1 Helianthus tuberosus | reverse complement strand
CGAGGTTAGAAGTTTCTTAGGATTGGCCGGTTATTATAGAAGATTTATTCAAGATTTCTTTAGAATAGCCATTCCCTTAACTAAGCTAACCTGTAAATCTATTAAGTTTGAATGGGGATTAAAACAAGAAGAAGCCTTTAGAACTCTTAAGGAAAGATTAACCCATACACCCATACTAGCATTACCAGAAGGAGCTGAAGACTTTGTAGTCTATTGTGATGCTTCTAAATTAGGTTATGGATGTGTATTGATGCAACGACAAAAGGTCATAGCCTACGCATCTAGACAACTTAAGAATCATGAAGAGAATTATTCAACTCATGATTTAGAATTGGGAGTTATAATTTTTGCTCTTAAGATTTGGAGACATTACCTTTATGGTAGTAAGTTTACCATATTCACTGATCATAAAAGTTTAAGGTATATCTTCAAGCAAAAGGAGTTGAATATGAGACAAAGACGCTGGATGGAAATGCTTAGTGACTATGATTATGATATCCAGTATCATGAAGGAAAAGCAAATGTAGTGGCAGATGCTTTAAGTCGAAAGTATCATGAAAAGCCAAAAAGGGTACGTTCTCTTAAATTAAATCTGCAAGTAGATTTAAATGATCAGATAAGAGAAGCACAAAAATCAGTAATCAAGGATGATTCTGAAAAATTAAAAGGTATGCTAAAAGAATTGGAACAAGGAATAGATGGAATTTGGAGATTCCATAAAAAGAGAATGTGGATACCTAAATTAGGAAATCTACGTTATCGTATATTAGAAGAAGCTCATAAGTCTAAGTATACGATGCATCCAGGAAATGACAAAATGTACCAGGATTTAAGGAAAAATTTCTGGTGGATAGGAATGAAAAAGGACAAAGCAACCTATGTTTCTAAATGTTTAACTTGTTCACAAGTTAAAGCTGAACACCAGAAATCCTCAGGTTTGTTACAGCAATTAGAAATGCCAGTGTGGAAATGGGAATTGATAACAATGGATTTTGTTACTAAATTACCTAAAACAAAGAAAGGAAATGATATAATCTGGGTGAGTGAAGATAGGCTAACTAAGTCAGCTCATTTCCTACCAATGAAGGAAACTTTCAGTATGGAACAATTAGCTAAATTATATGTAAATGAAATTGTTTCTTTACATGGCATTCCTTTATCAATTGTTTCTGATAGAGATAGTCGATTTACCTCTCATTTTTGGTCAATTTTCCAAAAGGCAATGGGAACCAAGTTAAAATTAAGTACAGCTTATCATCCTCAAATGGATGGAGAAAGCGAAAGGACAATTAAGACAATGCAGGACATGCTTAGAGCTCGTGTAATTGATTTTGGAGGTAATTGGGACGATCACTTACCTTTAATAGAATTTTCTTATAATAATAGTTATCACACAAGTATAAATGCTGCACCATTCGAAGCACTTTAGGGACGAAAGTGCAGAACCCCAGTCTGTTAGGCAGAAATTGGGGAAAAGCAACTATCTAGACTTGAGATAGTACAAGAAACAACCGACAAGATTATTCAAGTCAAGGAACGACTGAAAGCAGCACGTGATCGACAGAAAAGTTATGCTGATAACAGGCGAAAACCATTGGAGTTTCAAGTAGGAGATAAGGTATTATTGAAAGTCTTTCCTTAGAAAGGAATAGTAAGATTCATCAAAAGGGGAAAGTTAAGTCCCAGGTATGTTGGACCTTTTGAGATTATTAGAAGAATAGGACCTGTAGCCTATCAACTACAACTGCCAGAGGAAATGGCAGGAATACATGATGTGTTTCATGTATCTAATCTCAAAAAGTGTTTAGCTGATAAACCACTAATAGTACCTCTTAAGGATATAGAGGTAAATGAACAACTCAAGTTTATAGAAAAGCCTCTAAAGATTGAAGACAGGAAAATCAAGAATCTCAAACATAAGAGACTAGTTTTGGTCAAAGTAAAATGGGACTCCAAAAGAGGACCTGAGTACACATGGGAGCTTGAGTCAGAAATGCAAAGAAAATATCCGCACTTATTCCAATAGATCTCGAGGACGAGTTCTAAACAAGGTGGGGAGAATGTAACAATCCTCGGTAAAACCGACACCATCATAATATGTCTAATACTCTAATATATTTTAGAATTTCCCAATATGTCTTATATTACACTCCGTATGTGAAAACCGAGCCCGAAGTATGTTATAACATTTAAAATAAATAAAAATCTGAAAACAGTAAGTTGAGGCGGGTCGCGTAGACCCACCTCAACCACTTACGCGGGCGGTATAAGGGCTAGAACCTGACTTCGTTGACTTCTTAAGTTCAAGCGGGCCGCGTAAGACCCCGTTTAAGTTAACGCGGGCCGCAAGAGACCCAAAAAGTGGCGCAGCCCAGCGATGACACGTGTCATCATCGTGTCGAAGCTAGGTGGTGATCCGGATCAGCTATACGTTGACCATATGTTGACGCGGGCCGCGTAGCCCTATGGCTACGCTTACGCGGGCCGCGTGAGAGTCGAATTCAGCAACTATAAATAGAACGCATCAGTTTTCGTTTTCCGTCGCTCATAATCTCAATTCTCAATCTCAAATTCTGTAGAAGAGTTATAATAGTCGGTATTATACCCCTAATTAGCGATGTTCTGCTCCGTTGTAAGTATTATAACCCCAGTTTCATAATAGTTACGCTGCCCGATCGATTTAGGGTTCTGTAACAACTGTCGTGGTTGTGACACTCTAGGTTTTTCCGAACAAACACCTTGTAAATTATTTAGTGCGTATATATATATATCTATATATATATATATGTTATTAAATGAAGATTTGCAAATTTTCTTGAAGTATTAGGTGATGCTTGTATTAAACTATGTGTGTGTAATATATACATAAGTGAACCGAAACCATGAATCCGACTCGAAGCCCATTCGGTCTCGAGTGAGCGACTGGGCCGGTTGGGCCGTGCACCTCCCTAAGCCCACTCGGCTCCCATTAGGGTGCACTAACTTGGAATGAGTATAAAGCCTCATTAACCCCCATTGCACCAAACTTTCTCCCACACTCACCCACACTCTCCTACATTCCTTCAATCACTAAAACCCTAAAGGCTCCACCAACACCCTCCTCTTTTCTTCTCGGAATCACCATCGGCTAAGGAAGGGCTCTCGGACCTCGGTGAATCCCTACACACCTCCACACTTTGGAACCGGTTAGTGTTTCAATGGATGCTAAGAAAATTTAATGATTAAGATGCATGATTAGTTTAGAGGTCTTGTTGTATGAATTCTTGTATGATTGGTGACTTGGTAATATGATGAATAATGTGTGTGAGCTATGGTATGATAATGTCTTGTTAAGGTGTTTTTGTAGGGAAAATGATTAGGCTATCCGATCCATGTTAGATGTTTTGTTAGATAATTTTGTTAATCCGATTTATGTTATCCGATTTATGTGGTATGATCTTGTTATCCGATTTATGCTAGATGTTTTGGGACAAATGTGTGTTCAATAAGATGATGCAAGATTTACTTAATCTTTATATTTCATGTTTGAGTGATCTCATGAAGAACCTTATGAATATGTGCCAAATGTGATATGAACATATGATGAACAATGTTGAATGTGAGATGAACATTTGAATATGGTGTGTTTGATCCGTTTGGATTGGGGCATAGACAAGAAAACATGTTTATTGGGGGTAGTACACAATTTGCATGAAATCTCAATTCCATTGGATAGTACATCGGGCAGGTTCTAGAAGGTCTGGTTCATCAGGTGTGCGAGTCGAGACCTCCTGTCTCGACTCGAGACTACGTGATTGCGACTCGAAACCAAACCGTGACGACTCGAGACTACGTGATTGCGACTCGAAACCAACCATAACAACCCGAGACCGTATACACCACTCGAGACCAGCCATTCACAATTCAAAATCCCTTGGTTGCGACTCGAGACCGTATGTTCTCGAGTCAAAACCGCATGGTCTCGACTGGGCATGACTACCTTAGTTATTAGGCCTTAGTGTATTCTGTTTGGGCTTCTGTTTAACTGGACTATGTGACAAATATGTTCTGGGCTTGTATCTATGCAAATATGCCATGTGCTGATTTACTGTTAATCATATGTTGTGCCTTCAATGTGTTAGCTATGCGTAGATATACGTGATTACTTATGTCCGAACCTGACCTATACTGGTAACCATTTAGGACGTGGTGACCAGCATACTTAACCAAGTAAACTAACCTGCCGAGCAACCCAAGGTGAGTTCACACACTAAAGGCATGCGTCCTAGGGAGGGACACGAACAAACTGAATAATGTTTTCAAACTAATGATTTCCGGGGGAATATACAAACGGTACTCTTGTACTACTACATCCGGGGGAAATACGTTTGGGTATTATTTATAAATCACAACTAGCAACACTAAACGAATCTCTATCACATCAAGTCCCTGCTTATAGTACCGATTAATCGCCGGGGGCGAACGGGTTATTAGTTGATAGCGCTATTAGGTTTGACAACCTCACACCGTGACCGGGGGAGATCGGGCGTGAACTATAGACCTTGCATCTCGGTCAATGACGATAGTCATTGACCTGGGGCACAAAATCTTCTCGTCAACAGTTTCGGTAACATCAGTTTAGTAGCTTTCATATGGGGTAGCTCCCCATGACGTGATTATAAATGCTTTACCTAAACAACCTACATTTTCTTTTGAAAAGCTAAAACTGGACATCTCGTGAACTCGCCAACATTTCTGTTGACACCCTACTGCATGCTTTGCAGGTAACCAGTGAATCAGGAGCTTGCAGCTTGGGGATATGTAGTGGTCGTCTTAACCCGTGTGTTGGGTTTCAAATAATCTTGAACAATGAACTTTGTTTGAAACTGTTTGGTTTATGCTTCCGCTGTTTGTTTAAACTACCATTTGAACTTAAACTTTTAGAACTTTAAAAATACGGTGTTTACTAACTACTATGGTTGGTGAATACTTTTACTATTAATCAACGCTCAGTATAATTGGTGGCTGGATCCTGGTCAGTCACGCCTCCAAGCGGTAGTACTCCGCAAGTGGATTTTGGGGGTGTGACAGATTGGTATCAGAGCCATTGGTTATAGTGAACTTGGTTTTAAAAAGAAGAGTCTTTTTGAGAAAAACCAGACTATAACCCGTGACTCGTGACGACACTACACTCCAAGGGCAAGACTCAACATGTTAGACCTCGCAGCTCGGACTTGTGTTTACTTGCTTATTTATCTTATATTGACTGCTCTACTATACATACTAGTGTGCCTAGTTAGATAGATACACATCCCTCTCCTATCTCACTCTCGCTACCTTACGACATCACACTCATACTGTGTTTTCTGGTTATGAAGACAATGAGTGGACGCGGAAGAGGAAGTGTTAACATGACTCAGGCTCAATTCACTAACTTGCTCAACACGGTGGCTGCAGCCTTCGCAGCTCACCCTGGAGGTAAACTCGTTGCTTTAGGGTGTTTAGACCCTACCCCCACATCGTCATTTCACCTCTAAACCTATTCGCTCCATTTCTCACAACAGGTCAGCCTGCGCCTGCACAGCCACGTGTCTGTACTTTCAAAACTTTCATGGATGGCAAGCCTCTCCCTTTTAACGGCACTGAAGGTGCCATAGGCCTTCTGCACTGGATTGAAAAGGCCGAAGCTGTCTTTGTTGTCTGCGAGTGTCCCCCTGCTAACTAGGTTAAGTTCGCGACTGGTACGCTTGAGGGAAACGCGCTTTCATGGTGGAAAGCGCAGATTCAGATGCTTGGTCTGGAAACTGCTAATGCTACTTCATGGGAAGATTTCAAGGACATGATCAAAGAGGAGTACTGTCACAGGGATGACATCCACAAACTCGAGAACGAGTACTACGCGCTCAAGATGGTTGGGTCGGAGATTGAGACCTACACCAAGCAGTCCAACGACTATGCTGCACTTTGCCCAAACATGTCCCGACCTATGTATCGAAGGATCGAATTGTACATCAAAGGCTTGGTCCCAGAAATTCGGAGCCATGTGACCTCAGCCAACCTCAACACCATACAGCCCGTGGTTCGTCTTGCTCACAAACTCACCAATCAGGCTGTGGAAGAGGGCAAGTTGCCCCAGAGGATTAGTGCTACTACTGGAACTTCTAATGACAACAAACGAAAGTGGGATGGAAACCAGGGTAAGGATGTTAACTCTACTCAAGCCCCGGCTCAGCAAAGGAGGACTGAAAATAAGAAGGGCCCTCAGCAGCAGGGTGGCTACCAGGGCCATCTCCCCAAATGTAACAAGTGTAATCGACATCACAATGGGCCCTGCGCGAAGAACAAGTGCCAGAGGTGAAACAAGATGGGACATGAGGCCAAGGATTGTAGGAGCCCTCACCCCGCAAGGCAAAATCAACCACAGCAACAGCAGCATCGTGGGAACATCAAAGGTTGTTTCCAATGCGGAGCTGAGGGGCACATTAAGAAGAATTGTCCTCAGTTAAACCAGAACAACCCCAATCAGGGTGCGGGGAATAACAACAACAACGCCAACAATGCTGGGAATGGTGCAAGAGGAAGGGCTTTTGTGATTGGAGCTGGAGAAGCAAGGAATGACCCCGACGTTGTAGCGGGTAAGTTCCTCCTTAATGATCGTTATGTTTCCATACTATTTGATTCCGGAGCAGATGCTAGTTATGTATCCCTACGTATTAGTAAGAAACTTAAGTCCACCCTTACGTCGTTAAGCTCTAAGCACATCGTCGAAATAGCTAATGGTAGAAACCTCGAGGCCTCACACGTAATTCGTAATTGCAAATTAGAGTTGTTTGGTCAGACCTTCCGTATCGATCTCTTCCCCATCATTCTTGGAAGCTTCGACATCATTGTTGGTATGGATTGGTTATCCAAACATCGAGCTGAAATCCTCTGCCAAGAGAAACCTATTCGCATCCCCCGTCCCCTTGGCAACCCTCTTATAGTTCAAGGCGACAAGAGCGGAGAAGTCACAGGCATCATTTCATTCTTAAAAGCCCAGAAGTGTCTACGAAAGGGGCACACCGCTATCTTAGCACTCGTTGCCGACACACAGAAAATGGAAAACAGGATTGAAGATTTTCCAGTTGTACGCGACTATCCTGAGGTATTCCCGGAAGAACTACTTGGACTTCCTCCTCACTGTCAGGTCGAATTCCACATCGAGCTAGCTCCCGGAGCAGCACCTATAGCTCGTGCACCTTATCGTCTAGCTCCCGCGGAACTCAAGGAACTCTCTACTCAACTACAAGAACTTTTGGACAAAGGTTTTATCCGTCCTAGCTCATCACCCTGGGGAGCCCCAGTGCTCTTCGTAAAAAAGAAAGATGGCACATTCCGAATGTGCATTGATTACCGCGAACTGAACAAGGTTACCATCAAGAATCGTTACCCACTTCCCCGTATCGATGACCTGTTCGACCAGCTGCAAGGGTCGAGCTATTATTCCAAGATCGATCTGCGATCGGGTTATCACCAGCTGAGAGTCCGCGATGAGGACATCTCTAAGACTGCTTTCAGAACCCGCTATGGTCATTACGAATTCATTGTTATGCCTTTCGGAATGACCAACGCACCTGCGATCTTCATGGATCTCATGAACCGAGTATGCAAACCCTACCTCGACAAGTTCGTAATTGTGTTTATTGACGACATCTTAATCTACTCGAAGAGCCAAGAGGAGCATGAACAACACCTGCGTCTTATACTCGAACTTCTTCGCAATGAGCAACTGTACGCCAAATTCTCGAAATGTGATTTCTGGCTTAGAGAAGTCCATTTCCTTGGGCACATCGTCAATCAGGAAGGGATTCATGTCGACCCCGCTAAGGTCGAATCCATTAAGAATTGGCCTGTACCTAAGACTCCGACCGAAGTCCGCCAATTCTTGGGATTGGCAGGATACTATCGAAGATTCATCAAGGGATTTTCTAAGATCGCTCAACCACTTACGACCCTCACTCAGAAGGGTGTTGCTTACAAATGGAGTAATGCTCAGGAATCTGCCTTCCAGGAACTAAAGAAAAATCTTTGTAGTGCTCCTATCCTTTCCTTACCTGAAGGTACCGACGAATTTGTTGTTTACTGCGATGCTTCTATTCAAGGGCTTGGTTGCGTGTTGATGCAATGCGAGAAGGTTATTGCTTACGCTTCACGACAACTCAAGATCCACGAACGGAACTACACGACGCATGACTTAGAATTTGGAGCTGTGGTCTTCGCGCTCAAGCTTTGGAGACACTACTTGTACGGCACCAAGTGCACGATTTACACTGATCACAAGAGTCTCCAGCACATAATGGAACAAAAGGAGTTGAATATGCGGAAACGCCGATGGGTTGAACTCCTAAATGACTACGAGTGTGCAATTAAATATCACCCAGGCAAGGCTAATGTGGTAGCTGATGCCCTCAGCAGAAAGGAGACCAAACCCAAGCGTGTTCGTGCCTTACAGCTCACTATCCACTCGAACCTCCCTAATCAGATTCGAAATGCTCAGGTTGAAGCATTGAAAGCCGAGAACATCAGGGCTGAGTCCCTACGAGGATCGAGACAACGATTGGAACAAAAAGAAGACGGTGCTTACTACGTAGCCGGACGTATATGGGTTCCGCTTTATGGAAATTTACGTGACCTTGTGATGGATGAAGCCCATAAGTCCCGTTACTCAGTACATCCGGGTTCGGATAAGATGTACCACGACTTGAGGACTACCTATTGGTGGCCTGGTATGAAAGCCCACATAGCAACCTATGTCAGAAAATGTTTAACTTGTGCAAGAGTCAAGGCGGAGTATCAGAAACCATCAGGCCTACTCCAACAACCAGAGATCCCACAGTGGAAATGGGAGCAAATTTCCATGGACTTCGTTACCGGCTTGCCTAGGTCTCAACGTGGAAATGACACCATTTGGGTGATAGTAGATCGACTAACTAAATCTGCCCACTTCTTGGCTATTAAAGAGACGGACAAGTTCTCCACCTTAGCAGAGGTATACTTAAAGGAAGTGGTTTCGAAGCATGGAGTGCCAACCTCTATTATTTCCGATCAAGACGCACGTTTTACTTCTGAGTTGTGGCAAGCTATGCACAAATCTTTTGGCTCACGTTTAGACATGAGCACCGCTGGCAATCGGAACGCACCATCCAAACCCTCGATGACATGCTTAGGGCATGTGTGATCGATTTTGGCAAAAATTGGGAGAAACACCTACCGTTAGTGGAATTCTCCTACAACAACAGCTACCACACCAGCATTCAGGCGGCACCCTTTGAGGCATTGTACGGTCGTAAATTCCGATCGCCTCTTTGCTGGGCGGAGGTTGGTGACAGCCAGATCACAGGCCCGGAGCATGTAGTTGACACTACAGAAAAGATTGCCCAGATTAGGCAACGCATGGCGGCAGCTCGTGACCGTCAGAAGAGATACGCGGATAAGGATAGGAAGCCACTAGAGTTCCAGGTTGGTGAACGGGCTCTACTTAAAGTCTCACCCTGGAAGGGTGTGGTTCGTTTTGGAAAACGGGGCAAGCTAAATCCAAGATATGTCGGACCCTTTGAAATTACCGAAAAGATCGGTAAGGCCGCTTACAGACTGAATCTGCCTGAAAAACTGAGTGCTGTGCACAACGTCTTCCACGTGTCTAATCTGAAGAAGTGTCTGTCAGACGAAACACTCATCATTCCTTTCAAGGAACTCACTATTGACGAGCGGCTAAACTTTACAGAGGAACCGATTGAGATCACGGATCGCGAGATCAAAACCCTCAAACGTAGCCAGATACCTCTCGTGCGAGTTCGTTGGAACTCACGCCGTGGCCCAGAGTTCACCTGGGAGCGGGAAGACCAGATGAAGCGCAAGTATCCCCAGTTGTTCCCAAATGAAACTCCCAGCACTGAAGCTACAACCGAATTTCGGGACGAAATTCCAAACTAACGGGGGGATGATGTGACACCCCGTTGAAACATTCTCATTTACACTAGCTTGTCAGTGGCTGCCTTAACTTTCGGGACGAAAGTTCTTAAAACTTGGGGATAATGTGACACTCTAGGTTTTTCCGAACAAACACCTTGTAAATTATTTAGTGCGTATATATATATATGTTATTAAATGAAGATTTGCGAATTTCCTTGAAGTATTAGGTGATGCTTGTATTAAACTATGTGTGTGTAATATATATATAAGTGAACCGAAACCATGAATCCGACTTGAAGCCCATTCGGTCTCGAGTGAGCGACTGGGCCGGTTGGGCCGTGCACCTCCCTAAGCCCACTCGGCTCCCATTAGGGTGCACTAACTTGGAATGAGTATAAAGCCTCATTAACCCCCATTGCACCAAACTTTCTCCCACACTCACCCACACTCTCCTACATTCCTTCAATCACTAAAACCCTAAAGGCTCCACCAACACCCTCCTCTTTTCTTCTCGGAATCACCATCGGCTAAGGAAGGGCTCTCGGACCTCGGTGAATCCCTACACACCTCCACACTTTGGAACCGGTTAGTGTTTCAATGGATGCTAAGAAAATTTAATGATTAAGATGCATGATTAGTTTAGAGGTCTTGTTGTATGAATTCTTGTATGATTGGTGACTTGGTAATATGATGAATAATGTGTGTGAGCTATGGTATGATAATGTCTTGTTAAGGTGTTTTTGTAGGGAAAATGATTAGGCTATCAGATCCATGTTAGATGTTTTGTTAGATAATTTTGTTAATCCGATTTATGTTATCCGATTTATGTGGTATGATCTTGTTATCCGATTTATGCTAGATGTTTTGGGACAAATGTGTGTTCAATAAGATGATGCAAGATTTACTTAATCTTTATATTTCATGTTTGAGTGATCTCATGAAGAACCTTATGAATATGTGCCAAATGTGATATGAACATATGATGAACAATGTTGAATGTGAGATGAACATTTGAATATGGTGTGTTTGATCCGTTTGGATTGGGGCATAGACAAGAAAACATGTTTATTGGGGGTAGTACACAATTTGCATGAAATCTCAATTCCATTGGATAGTACATCGGGCAGGTTCTAGAAGGTCTGGTTCATCAGGTGTGCGAGTCGAGACCTCCTGTCTCGACTCGAGACTACGTGATTGCGACTCGAAACCAAACCGTGACGACTCGAGACTACGTGATTGCGACTCGAAACCAACCATAACAACCCGAGACCGTATACACCACTCGAGACCAGCCATTCACAATTCAAAATCCCTTGGTTGCGACTCGAGACCGTATGTTCTCGAGTCAAAACCGCATGGTCTCGACTGGGCATGACTACCTTAGTTATTGGGCCTTAGTGTATTCTGTTTGGGCTTTTGTTTAACTGGACTATGTGAAAAATATGTTCTGGGCTTGTATCTATGCAAATATGCCATGTGCTGATTTACTGTTAATCATATGTTGTGCCTTCAATGTGTTAGCTATGTGTAGATATACGTGATTACTTATGTCCGAACCTGACCTATACTGGTAACCATTTAGGACGTGGTGACCAGCATACTTAACCAAGTAAACTAACCTGCCGAGCAACCCAAGGTGAGTTCACACACTAAAAGCATGCGTCCTAGGGAGGGACACGAACAAACTGAATAATGTTTTCAAACTAATGATTTCCGGGGGAATATACAAACGGTACTCTTGTACTACTACATCCGGGGGAAATACGTTTGGGTATTATTTATAAATCACAACTAGCAACACTAAACGAATCTCTATCACATCAAGTCCCTGCTTATAGTACCGATTAATCGCCGGGGGCGAACTGGTTATTAGTTGATAGCGCTATTAGGTTTGACAACCTCACACCGTGACCGGGGGAGATCGGGCGTGAACTATAGACCTTGCATCTCGGTCAATGACGATAGACATTGACCTGGGGCATGAAATCTTCTCGTCAACTGTTTCGGTAACATCAGTTTAGTAGCTTTCATATGGGGTAGCTCCCCATGACGTGATTATAAATGCTTTACCTAAACAACCTACATTTTCTTTTGAAAAGCTAAAACTGGACATCTCGTGAACTCGCCAACATTTCTGTTGACACCCTACTGCATGCTTTACAGGTAACCAGTGAATCAGGAGCTTGCAGCTTGAGGATATGTAGTGGTCGTCTTAACCCTTGTGTTGGGTTTCAAATAATCTTGAACAATGAACTTTGTTTGAAACTGTTTGGTTTATGCTTCCGCTGTTTGTTTAAACTACCATTTGAACTTAAACTTTTAGAACTCTAAAAATATGGTGTTTACTAACTACTATGGTTGGTGAATACTTTTACTATTAATCAACGCTCAGTATAATTGGTGGCTGGATCCTGGTCAGTCACGCCTCCAAGCGGTAGTACTCCGTAAGTGGATTTTGGGGGTGTGACAGTGGTTCTGCCGGACGTAGTTGTTGGAATGCCGTCTCGAGGAGGGTATCATTAATATTTTCAAAGGGTTATGCTACTAACCAATGTACATTTGTATAAATTATAGATTATATCCAGAAAACCCTTACAAGAACTCTAAGATAGCAATGTGAGTTTATCCTCTTTTTGTTAACCTTTTTGGAATGTTTTACAAAACCTTAATTGTTTACAATGTGATTAAGTGGTGATTGAGTCTTTGTAGTTCTTCAATTACTGCCGGTATTATGGGTTTTGTATACAAAATTTATTACTTGCGAGTAGTAAGTCGGAATGACAGTACGTTACCATTGGACAACGAGTTAGCCAATGTGTAATATGACCCACAAGTCAAGGATTGACAGTACTGAATGAGTAATTGTGTAGAAATAAACAATGTGATCGCTCTCAATACTGTGTTAATTAATAAAATGTTTCTTGATCAAACTGGGATTCACTCACCAGTATTTCCCACTGACAAAATATTTTTAAAACATGTTTCAGGTAACACAATGTGAAAGCCAACTGGGAAAAAGCCAGCTCGAGAGCACTGACGGCTTAGAAAATAAGTGGCTATAAAAGTTACCTAATAAACGATGTTTTAAATTCAATAAAATAGGGTTTATCCCTATAAATGTACTGTAATAAGAAACTTGGGTTTTGCCCATGTTATTATTAATATCAAATATGGTGGTTTTACTCTGATAAACATTTCCTAACTACGGTCCTGATGTAAATTCCGCTGCAAGATTAAATAATTGATACCACCACTACTGAGTTCGCGTCCGCCCGTTCCCGGGACAGATAAGAGATCAGGGGTTGCGACAGAAGCACACAAGTCGAAATATTCAATACATCCAGGATCCAATAAGATGCATCAGGATTTAAAAGAATACTATTGGTGGCCTAAACTCAAGGGAGATATTGCGACCTAGGTTGGGAAATGCCTAACTTATGCAAAGGTCAAGGCCGAATATCAGAAGCCGTCTGGCTTATTACAACAACCCGAGATTCCCGTTTGGAAATGGGAACAAATAGCAATGGACTTCATTACAAGACGGACCCCTCGAGGTCATGACATGATATGGGTTATCATTGATTGATTAACCAAGTCAGCTCACTTCTTACCTATTAGTGGAAAAGACAGTACCGCGAAGTTAGCTGAAATCTACCTTAACGAGAATGTGGCATGTCATGGAGTGCCTAGTTCGATAATCTCGGATTGGGATGGTCGCTTTGTGTCAAGAAAATGGCAGTCATTTCAAGAATCGCTTGGATCTCGTTTGGATCTAAGCACAGCATTTCATCCGCAAGCAGATGGCCAAAGCGAACGAACTATCCAAACTTTGGAAGACATGCTTCACGCCTGTGTGATGGATTTAGGCGGTAACTGGGATACTCATTTACCTTAAGTAGAGTTCTCATATAATAACAGTTATCACATAAGCATTAAAGTCGCCCCATTCGAAGCACTATACGGACGGAAGTGCCGATCACCGATGTGTTGGGCGGAAGTCGGAGACAAGCAACTCATTGGCCCCGAACTAGTCCAAGAGACTACTGACAAGATATCAAAGATACGAGACCGTATTAAAGCGGATCATGATAGACAAAAGAGCTACGCGGACATAAGACACAAACCATTATCCTTCAAGGTTAGAGACAAAGTCTTACTAAAAGCCTCACCTTTGAAAGGCGTAGCTAGATTCGGGAAACGCAGGAAAGCTAAACCCGAGATACATTAGGCCTTTTGAAATTATTACAAAGGTTGGTACTGTTGCTTACAAGCTAAAGTGGTCAGAAGAACTCAATAACATACATGACACATTTCATGTGTCGGACCCCAAGAAAAGTCCAACCAACGAAACAATTGTCATCCCAGTGGATGAAATTCACGTAGACGACGAACTCCAGCTTACCAAAGAACCTGTTGAGGTTATGGACTGGAAGTCCACAAGACAAAGAGAAGTTGTTTTAAACTAGTAAAGGTCTGAAGGAACCCACGTCACGGACCCGAGTATACATGGGAACATGAAGGTCAGATCAAGATAAAGTACTCCCACCTGTTCGAGAAAACGCCTTTAAAGGATAACTCAACGTGAATTTCGGGACGAAATTCTTTTTAACAGGGGGAGAATGTGACAAATGGCAAATAACTAGTAATTCCGTACAAACTGTTGGTGCACAATGTCTATCACCTACGTCGTCAGTCGTGTCGTAGTATGTATTAGATTGTTTGAAAATGTAATTTTATGTAATTGGTCCAGTTCGTACGAACTGGATGTTGTCTCTTCGTGCGAACTGGGTTGCCTATAAATAGGCTCAGTTGGTTTTTCATTTGTAACTTTTCAGAGAACTTTGCCACGAAGTGCTGACGAATTCTCTCCGTGTAAAAACGTCTTATATGAATGGAAAGCCTGTTTAAAGTGTATTTCTCTGCTTCTACTCACATTCTAACACCGATTCAAGGTTACTAGATTGATTCTGCCACTCTAGTGATCTAGGTTTAACTCGGACCGACTCGTATTGATCGAATCTCGATCCTACAAGTGGTATCAGAGCTCAGGATGAGTTAAATCTATGATATCAGTGGTTTGAATGTGTGTAAATCTGATTCTTCTACTCTTTCTTGAACTTTTAGACGATTTCACGGACAAAATGGACCGATTTTTGGATATAGTGTGTAAAACACCATTTTAAACAATCCTACAAAGTTTCAGACCTAAAATCAATTTAAATCTTACCAAAATCATCAAAAATATGCAGTTCGTGTGAAAGGTTTTCCAGATCGTTTGAAAAGGCTTCACTTCGTACGAGTTGACAAAGCAGATCGTCTGAGATTGATCAGTCCATACAAGTTGATCCCAGTTCGCACGAAGTGTTCCTGATCGCTTGAAATTTTTAAAAAATTTCATCAGTTCGCACGAACTGATTGTGTTTTTGTCACTTCGCACGAAGTGGGTAATCAAGGTCGTGTGAAATCATTAGTACATTTGAAAGTTCAATCCGTTTGAAAGTCCAGTTCGCGTGGAAGTGTCAGTTCGTTTTAAACATCACTTCATTTTAAACATCAGTTCGTTTGAAAAGTAAAATTTTTCAAAAACTTAAAAATTTTTCAAAGTAAAAAATGGATAATCAAGAATTTTATAACTCATTTTTCGGGGGGGGGGGGGAATGACAGTAGTTCAAACTCCAGTGAGTCTTGTACAGAACGTAAACATGGAGAATGAGCTTGGTACAATGTAGAAGCCACCAAAATTGATGAATATCGACGAGTATTCGGGATGGTCAGATAGGTTTAAAACATGGGTACAGGCAAATTATTTTGAATGTTGGATGAAAATTGAGTCCAAGTATGTACCTCCGACGAATGCAACAGGTATTGAGAAAACAATTGGCAATTTAGCTTTAAAGCCGAGAAGAAAATGATGAGTCTCTTGCAGCAAACAATCAAAGAAGATATTTTGGTTTTGCTACAACATCAGAATGACTCGCAGTCTATCTGGAATGCACTAAAAGTCAAGTTTCATGGAAGTGTTTCAATGATAAAGAGCAAAACAGCATTGTTGAAAAAGGAATTTGATATCTTTACATCTATCAAGGGAGAATCGACAAAAGAATTAATCGAAAGGTATTGTCATTTGGTTGTAGAGATGAAGCGTTTATCCATTACCAAAATAGATGAAGAGTGGGTTGACAAGTTGGCAGATGCTTTACCGTATGATGAGTGGGGCACATATTTGTTGGTGTTGAAAAACAACTTGGAATATGCTGGTTTCAATCTGAGCACGTTTATCGAGAAAATCGAAGCGCATGAATTAGAACTTAGAAAGATAAGGAAAATGAACTCTGCTAATGTACAACAAGATGTTCAGTTGTATTACAAAGGAAGTTCATCTGCTACGTCTACTCCAAGTCCAAGAATCCAGACATCATTTAGTGCAGATTCATCGGGAGTTTCGCAAAGCACACCGAACAATAACTATTCACAATTCACTAGTTATGAACCGAATCCTAAGGTTCAAGAACAGGTGTCTCCTCAAACTTCGTCAAGTTCAAATCAGAGTTACGTTTCTGGGATACAGTGCAACATTGCTGTAAACATCAAGAATGGTCAAGATTTTATAGAATCAGCTGCAAAGCAACATATCGCACTATTAGCTTCCGTTCTTGAATCATATGAGAGTCTAGTTGCTGGAAGGATCGGTAATCCAGACATGACAAAGGAGGAGTGCGATCAAATTGATCCTGAAGAACTAGAGCTTATTGATATCAAATGGTGTATGGCGAGTATTGTGAGGAGAGCACAAAAGGTTTATGGAGATAACCGGATGAAACAGTCTCACAGGACCTGATTGTAAGCTTGGATTTGATAAAGCGAAGGTTACATGTTTCAAATGCAAAGAAAAAGGGCATTTCAAACGTGAGTGTCCAAACAGGGAAGTAAACAATCATCAGAATCCGTTCGCAAATGACTATTACCGACAAGCAATCTATCACAAAAATAGTCAGCAACCATTCAACCCAAGACCTCAAATAGAGAACAAGACTGAAAGGGCTCTTCTGGTAAATCAGGATGATGAGAAGCTTCCAGAAGGTTTTAGTTGGGATAAATATGTTCCTGGTGAGGGTCTTGCTATGATAGCGGAGATTATTGAAGAGCCAGAATGTGTTGTTGAAGCTGAAGAATTCGGTGATGTGATGAATGAAGAGAGTTTGGCAGAGCTGGAAGAGGCAGCTGCAGAAGTTTTTTACTATCAATCCAAACAGGAGGTTATTGCTAGTTCTTTTAAATCTATAATGCCTCCTAACGTGTTTGATTCTTTTGCAGGTTTCTTCAGCGAACCAACTACCGGTTTCTGTACACAATATGAAGTTGAAAAGACTCCAGTTGAAGAAATCATAGATGTTTCAAAAGAGATGAATAAAGAAACTCTGAAGGAGATAGCTGATAAAGCACTGATGGTCAAGTTGAAAGAGGTAGAAAAAACTCAAGAGTCAGTGTCTGTCGAAACAGAGTTAGTTGAAAAGGTGTCTGTTGAAAAGGAGTTAGTTGAAAAGGAGTCAGTTGAAAAGGAGTCAGTCGAAAAGGAGTCTGGTGAGGAATCAGAAAATGTGGAGATCAAACCAGGAGAAAAATCAGAGTCTGAGTCTGAAGGGTTTGGTAAACCAGATATTAAAACTGATAAAGAAGAAAAAGGTTTTTAAAAAGATTGATCCAATTTCTGAAACACCATCCGAAAACTGTTTAAAACCCTGCATGGATTGTCTTGAAAAAGACAAAAAGTTTCAAGATTTGAAAAACTATACTGATCAAGTAAAATTAGATTTTTATGAAGTGAAAGAAGCTTATGACACTTTATCACGTTCAATAAAAATGATTCAAAATGAAAGTATAGAGAATGATAAAGTTGTTAATTTGCTCAAAGGAACGGTTATGGAAAAGCAGATAGAGATTAACTTTCGTCTGGATAAAATCGCATCTTTGAAAAAAGAACTTGAATTGATGCGTATTGAAACAGAAAGAGTTGATAAAAAATTGATCAGATATATTTGTTCATCTTATGTGATTGATCAGATTGTTCCTCAACAACCTGATGCTAAACCTTCTTTCAACAATGCCCCCCCCCCCCAATGTGGAATCATTATACACAAAAATATCCAGATGGGGTGGAAGCAGCGTTGAATCTCAAGTTGAGAACTGTAGAAAATGAGTTGCCGGAAAACATTGATGTTACATTCTCTTCATCTGACACCGACAACGAGTCACAAGTGATTAAAACTATTGTTGACCAAGTGCTGGATGAAGAGAGTGATAACTCTGATTTCAAAACGGTTCAAACTCATTTGGAAAATTCTTGTTCAGATTCTGAAGATGATGGAAATTTTCTTGATAAATTCATCCTAAAATCAGATAAAGTTGTGAATGACGATTCGATCATTGTGGTTTACACGATGACCGGAACTGAAAAATTATATATTGATTTTGAATTTCCGATTCAGAATGCGAAATTAGAAAATGTTGAAAAGGTTTATAAACTTGTTGAGATTGATATTTCTGAAGTGAACAACAATGTGTTTCTTTGAAAACCGAAAAAATCCTTTGTTAAAAACCAACCTACCAACAACCCGGGAAAGAAAGATGAAAGGGTAGGTAATGGTGGTAACAACAAAAGACACAGTAACTGTCGGTTTTGAAAAGAAAATGGCTAAGAAAGATGTCAAGTCAAAAGAAAAATTAGGTGATGTGTTTGTCGCTGGTCCTAGTACTGCAGTTGAAAAAGATTACATCTTTAGTAAGAAAGTTGTTGACGATTTCATTGCAGCAAAGAAAATAAGAGATGAAACAAACAGATCTACTTTTGTTGAGTACGACAAAAGAGTCTGTTATCGTTGCAATGAAATTGGTCACATGGCCAAACAGTGTGTTAAAAAGATTGAAAAACCAGTTTTCCAGAAACCAAAACCGAAAACTTCAAATGATGTTAAGGGAAAAACACCGATGATTTCCCCCATGCATATTTTAAAACTCGGTGAATCTTTGAAGTCCGAGGAAAAACCAAAATCTACTTTTGAAATTGGTGAATCTTCGAAAGCACCAAAGACTTCAAAGGTTTATCCTAAAACGAAGATTTTTCAAAATCAATCATGGGTGGAGAAACCTAAACGTTCGTTTGAAGAAAAAAAATGGATAAGGTCTTAAAATCTGAATCAATAATGTTTGTAACAAATGAAGGAAAAATTGAGTTTGAATTGGACAAACTGATTGAAGAATTCCCACCTATTCAGGAGGGAGATCTAAAATCAAAGACAAAACCTGTTATTCCAAATGTGGTCTTCAACATTCCAAAAGTCGACACAGTAGCACATGATTTAGTGTTTGGTAGCATACCAAATGTTGACAAATCTTGGGCTTCGTTGTTTAAGTGAATGTTTTGTGATGTGTGCAGGGGCTTCCGAGGTCGATCATCTTTAAGTGGATCATGGATAGTAGCGCCTCGAGGCATATGACGGGAATGTTAACACTGCTCTATGATGTCAAATCATTAAATGGAGGATATGTTTGGTTTGCAG
Source organism: Helianthus tuberosus (assembly GCA_030545235.1). Classification (NCBI taxonomy): domain Eukaryota; kingdom Viridiplantae; phylum Streptophyta; class Magnoliopsida; order Asterales; family Asteraceae; genus Helianthus; species Helianthus tuberosus. Next base: position 8,320 of record JARYGA010059042.1, on the reverse strand, counting down.
GAATGCAGGGTGGCAGAATCGTTGGTGAAGGAATTCTTACCAATGGAGTAGTAACTTTTGATAAAGTGAACTATATTGCAGAACTGGAAAACAATCTGTTGAGCATCTCACAGATTTGTGACAAGTCTTTCACAGTTCATTTTACAAAAACTGAATGCTTAATCATTAAACCAGGATTTAAAATTCTTGAAAATATGGTGTTGATGCGAGCTCCTAGGGAAAACGATTTGTATGTCCTAGACATGAGGTTCGCAACTACATCAGACAAAAAGCCAAAATGTTTTGTAACGAAAACAAAAGCAACAGAAAAAGAAAAAGAATCAATAATGTGACATCGAAAGATGGGCCACATTCATGTGAGAAAAATGAATTTCTTAGTTCACAATGATCTTGTTGAAGGCGTTAATTTGAAAAATTTTCATTTGAATGATGATTGTGTAGAATGCAAGAAGGGTAAGCAAACAAAGAAGTCACACCCGAAAAAGCTTATGAATTCCATCAGACTACCGCTAGAAAGACTCCGTATGGATCTTTTTGGACCGGTAAATGTGAAAATCATGTGTGGAGAGTTATATTGTTTAGTTGTGATCGACGACTATACAAGGTTCTCCTAGGTGATGTTTCTTGAAAAGAAAGAAGAGACTTTTGATTCCTTGATGAGATTATTCAAGAAAATGGAGAATTTGTACAAGCTACCGATCAAAAGAATTCGAAGTGACAACGGAACGGAGTTCAAAAACAATCGTATGCTTGAATTCTGCATTCTTCATGAATTCAGCGCACCGTATACTCCACAGCAGAACGGTGTCGCAGAACGAAAGAATCGCACTCTGATTGAAACAGCCCGTACCATGCTAGCAGACTCTAAATTGCCGATACATTTTTGGGGTGAAGCAGTCGCTACAGCATGTTACACGTTAAACCGGGTTCTTACAGTAAAAAAATACAAGAAAACCTGCTTCGAGTTTCTTCATCGCTATAAACCAAATCTGAAATTCTTAGAACCTTTTGGATCACCTTGTACTTTCATTGATCCAGATGGTAAATTTGGTGCGAAAGTTAACGAAGGTTTTTTTGTAGGTTATGCGAGTCCACTGAAGAGAGTATTTGTTCCATGCTTAGGGAAGATCATACAAGTTCAGCATGTCGATTGTCAACGGTATACAGCTCCGAGTCAGCTTCCCGGAAACAGATTGCTTTTTTATTACGAAAAACTCTGGGAGTCATTTCATTTGCCGACTGAGCCAAGTGAAGAGGAACTAGCATTTCTATACCAACAGCAGCAGTCTCTATCGCAAGATCAAGTGCCGAGACAGTTGGTAGTTTCTCAGCCCACCGTGGGTGCAAACGATCACGAGGCCGGTCCAAGTGGAACTACACATGAAGCTCCAGTTTTTTATCAATCCGACGACTCAGAACCGGAAACCGATCTGGGTTATGACGAGGAACCAAATACTGAGACTACGAATGTTGTTGATCACACGGGTGATCAGGATATTACAAATTTGCAATCGGAAGTGAGCGTGCCAGACACAGTCATGCCGAGAACTTTATCTTACCATCCCTCGGAACAAATCATCGGAGATCTTCAAAGTGGAGTGAAAACTCGAGAACAGATCAATAAAGGGCTTACATGTTTTTATTCTTTTGTAGCCCCTTTAGAGGAAGAATTCTCTTTGAAATGCTTTATTTCGCAGGTAGAGCCGAAGACGTATAAAGAAGCATTAACTGAAGATAGCTGGGTGAATGCGATGCAGGAAGAGCTGCTACAGTTTGAGAAACTTGGAGTATGGAGATTGGTTGATCTACCTGATAATCAAAAGCTGATCAAGACCAAATGGGTCTTCAAGTGTAAGCATGATGACAGAGGGGTGATCGTTAGAAACAAAGCACGCTTGGTAGTTCAAGGTTTTAGTCAGCAAGAAGGGATCGATTTTACTGAAGTGTATACTCCCGTTGATAGACTCGAGGCGATTAGAATCTTCTTGGCGTTCGCGTCATGGAAAGGATTCAAAGTCTACCAACTAGATGTCAAATCTGCATTCCTTTACGGAAAGATCAAAGAAGAAGTGTACGTCGGACAACCACCTGGTTTTACCGATCCAATGCACAAAGACAAGGTCTATCTTCTCGAAAAAGAGCTTTACGGATTGCACCAGGCCCCGAGAGCCTGGTACGAGACGCTTTCCCAGCATCTGTTAACCAATGAGTTTATCAGAGGAACGGTCGATAGTACCTTGTTTACAAAAGAGGTTGCAGGGCATCTACTCATTGTTCAAATCTACGTTGACGATATCATTTTCGGATCGACGAACGATGAGTTGTGCAAAGAGTTTGAGAAGGTTATGAAGAAAAGCTTGAAATGAGTTTGATGGGGGAGATGAAGTTCTTCCTAGGGCTTCAGGTTGAGCAAATGCCCGATGGAATCTTCATTCACCAAACAAAATATGTGAATGATGTCTTGGACAAGTTCAATATGTCTGGATCATCACCTATTTCAACCCCCTGGCTACAAATCATGGTATTTGTCCGGATGAAAGCGGTGAAAAAGTGGATGAGATGCTTTATCGGTCAATCATAGGATCGCTTATGTACCTGACCGCATCCCGACCGGATATCATGTATCCAACTTGCCTCTGCGCCCGATATCAGTCAAGCCCAAGAGCATCACACTTGATGATAGTAAAGAGGATCTTACGGTATCTTAAAGGGTGTCCAAGCTTTGGCTTGTGGTATCCCCGACCTGGTGACTTCTCTCTAACTGGCATTTCTGATTCTGACTTCAGGAGTTGTAAGCTGAACGCAAAGTCCACTACTGCAGGTTGCCAGTTCTTCGGAACTCGACTGATAACTTGGCAGTGTAAGATATAAACCACATTCGCTCTCTCAACTTGTGAGGCTGAATACGTTTCAGCTTCCAGTTGTTGTTCCCAGATTCTCTGGATTCAGTAACAGATGAGGGACTATGGTTTGCAGTTCTTAGACACACCAATCTATGTGGACAATGAGGCTGCAATAAATATCACTAAAAATCCGGTGAAACACTCTAAAATGAAACATATTGAAATTCGACATCATTTTATTCGTGATTGTCATGAGAAAAAATTGATTAGAATTGAACATATTCACACCGTTGATCAGAGAGCTGATTTTTACACAAAACCCTTTGATAAAACATGATTTCATTATCTTCTAAAATTAAACGGGTTAAAGAATTTATTTTCTGGGAGGGTGATCGAGTGTAAGGCCGAGGAGGACGGCGATCAGAAGTGATCTACGTCTTGTTGTCATGTTTCTGTACAGTTTTCTTTACTGTTTTGATAAAACCAAAAACACAAAAATATGTTTTTGATTTTAGGGGGAGAAAGTTTGTAGAAAATACAAAAACATGATAAAATTTCAAAATCCAAAAACATTGAAAAAGGCAAAAATGAGTTTTGTTGTAAAAAAAGAGGAAATGATAGTACATCAGTAGACAGTCACAACATACTAAAGAATTGGAATGATATAATATGATAAACGGTCTCACTGATGATGTGCCAGTAGGTTTTTATACATTCAGTAGAGTGTTCTCGAGATATAAACCTAAATATCATACTTTCTTAATTCGTGGGGAACATCTCTCGGATATATGGGTAACCCCTGAAATCTTGTTTGAAAAGTCCCTCTTTCTGAAATACTAGGTCTTTATGCTTAGTGATATCTGGGGTATTATCCCGGGACTTCTGATAATGCGGAAGCAATGGCCTAGTCCCCGTATAATACTTTTCGCTTGCTTGAAAAATAAGCACACCCTCAGCACAAAAATAGATGAAAATCCAAAAAAGATATAATCAAGTGCTGTTGAAAAGAAGATCCCCAAGGGGGACACACCAAAAGTCGAGCCTTCATCTCAGCAAAATATTGAGCTCTCAAGGTTTCGCAAATAACCCCTTACAAATATCATCTAGGTATACTCACCTGTAAGACTGAATATTGGGATCTTGATACGAGAGTATATTCTGAGGTGGGACACGCGAATGAGTTTAAGTCTTAAAACAATAATCTCGTATCTCGAAACAATTGAACTTTGTGTGAAAATTTAAGTGGATCAGTATACTGACAATCTAAGTGAATCGTTTAAAACTTAAAATGTTTAAAGCTTAACGGTGCTTGTGATTTGTCAAAATCTGATATGATCCTCTTACACAAACTCACAAAAAGTTGTCTGTATATAGTTTATTTTCAAAATCCAAAAATATTGTCTGTTTGTTTAGCTTAAATCTTATTTTCGACAACGGGCGTTGGTGATCTAATGATTAAAGTTCCACAGTGCTAAAACAGTTGGATCAAATTGGATTGGATATGAAAAAGTTTGTGAAAATGGTTGGTAATTGCTAAAAACATATCAGAGTTCATTCATTTGAACTTAATTTGTGTAAAAATGTCAGCGAGATCAAAAATTGGTCAGCCAAGGTCATTAACTTGGACTTGGTAGACTAAACATTTGACCAGGGTTATTTATTTGGACTTGGTTAAATGCGTATGTTGATAACAAGGTTAAAAAATTAACAATTAAAATCTTATTGTAAGAGTTAGGATTAGTTGTTGGATTCTTTATATCGTCAAATCTTTATAGTATGGTGTAATAGCCAGGTCATCAATCCTGGACATTCAAAATGTTTTGTTTCTCATAAGTGGTTGAGATTTGCAGATATAAGTTCCAGATTATGATCCCGATAGCTGAGTCTAAGGGGGAGTCTGAAGACGAGCTCGATGCAAAAGGGAGCTTGTAACTGGAAAACCAGGTGACGATCCCAAAAAGCACGGAAGCTTAACGAAAGGGGGAGCCTGAAGAAAGATTCACTGGATGCAAAGAGAAGAATTTTTCTAGTCTATGTGAAGACGGTTTTGAAGACAGGCAGACTGAAGACTCCGGCAATATCCAAGGGGGAGTTTGTTGGTGCACAATGTCTATCGCCTACGTCGTCAGTCGTGTCGTCTCGTAGTATGTATTAGATTGTTTGAAAATGTAATTTTATGTAATTGGTCCAGTTCATACGAAGTGGGAGACCAGGTCGCACGAACTGGAAGTTTGCCAGTTCGTGCGAACTGGATGTTGTCCCTTCGTGCGAACAGGGTTGCCAATAAATAGGCTCAGTTGGTTTTTCATTTGTAACTTTTCAGAGAACTTTGCCACGAAGTGCTGACGAATTCTCTCCGTGTAAAAACGTCTTATATGAATGGAAAACCTGTTTAAAGTGTATTTCTCTGCTTCTACTCACATTCTAACACCGATTCAAGGTTACTAGATTGATTCTGCCTCTCTAGTGATCTAGATTTAACTTAGACCGACTCGTATTGATCGAATCTCGATCCTACACAAACTAATCACTATTTTTATTTCATAATCTCATGCATTTAGCGTAATTTAGTTACGTAACTGTGTCGTAAACCAGATAACAGTGTTAGGACAACAAAACAATACTAAAACATATGTTGGTTTTCGTCGTATTGCGAAACCAATCAAACAATGTCCTAAAAGTGTTGGTAGAAAGTGTTGCGCGCACTATTCACGATTACATAACTAAGTCCATTTACATAAGAAAACACTAATGAGAAAACATATCTTGAAAAAATCTAGGACTTTCTGGTACAACGCCCTAATCACTAAATCGTCCGTTTCGCTAAAAATATAAACATTTGTAACTCGTCCGTATTAGTAATTAAGCATTTTTGGAACTTCAGAATTATGACAAATGATAACAAACACATGAAAACAATATGAGTATATTAATGGGGTGTCCGAAAAATAAGCTTTCGGCGCTACGCCGCAACCCCCACTACTTGTCCGGTTTTGAACCGACAAGCTAATAAATAATATTTTCGATGCCAAAACAACTAAACGGAAGACATGGTGATCTAGTTAAGCTTATTTTGGGACTCGAAATCACTTCATGTATCGCTTGATGGCGAAATAACAACTTGCGGGAAACCTTCGTCGGTGCGAAATAAAAGTGTGACTAGCCGACGCCTAAACGGAAAGCGTTTAAGGTATCAAAATCCAACTTACACTAGTCTAGCAAACTAGTTAACCACATTTTGGCGTCATAAACACCTTACATAAACGCCATAGCTACAATGGTAGACTAAAACCATAGCTCCCGGTATTATATCATACCTTACATATATCACCCAGTATCGAACAGACGAGCAAACTAGTGGCATTTTTGCCATCCAAAATTAATACCCATTAAACTAATAAATTAGTTGGACTTATTGAAAACCTAAACTACCATTAATACCCAAATTTCCCTAATTAAACTAATGGCTAAAATATCTAGCAAATTAATAAAAACCTATCTAGTGGGGCCCTACCCACTTAAAAAAAAAAAACTGAAAACCTTCCCCCCATGTCATCTACGATCAACAAAGTGGGGCCCTACCCACTTTACTTACTTGAATTCTTGAAGATTTGAGGCATGGTTATTTGTTGAAAATTGGTAACATCTACCATACTTCTTACTACACTTCCATCACTCATCTTTTCAACATCATTCATTAGTTTAAAAATTCAAAGAAACCTCCCCACATCTTCATCAACTTTCGGCAACCATAAGTTCCCCATTAACCCACCTTCAAGTTCCATTAAAAAACCTTATTTTTTCACTAAAAATATCCACTACAAGATCACTTAAGCATGGGTTAAACATGGAGCTACATTAGGAGCTTTCTTGGAGTCTTGATCTTCTTCTAATCTTCTTATTTGGCTTGTGCAAAGTTGTAAGACTCCTAAACACCCTATTTAAGTTCATTATTATGTATAGATTATGGAAGTACAAGTTGATCATCTTAAAGATTAATAAAAATCACACCAAAAACCCTAATCTCAAAGCTAATAAACACTAAATATAACCATATTATGTGTTGATTTGTGTAGATTAGTGCAACTAGTTAGTGTAATCATGTTATTTATGTTAATTATGTTAAGACTACTTGTATGAAAAATGATATTATGATGATCTTAATTCTTATATGATGTAGTAATTTATAAGCATGATAATATTGTTATGTTGAACATAAAAATATGATTTAAACATGGATATGTTTAAATCAAAAAAGATCATCATATTCATGTTCAAGAGCCATGTATATAATTTTTGGAATACTTGGAGAAATAAGGGTTTAAATGAACTTAAAACCTAATTTTGGAAGATTAGTGAACTTTTTTTAAAGATGAGTTATACAAAAAATTGTCATAAAAGTTCATATTATAAAGTCTTAATTTTTGCTACCTGGAAAAGCTTATATACATAAGCTCATGAAGTGTTGAGGTTAAATAATAAAAAGTCTATGTCTTGATGAATTAATGATTATTTGGAAAATTGATTTGGTGATTTAAACGCGTTTTGAAAACGTGGGAAACGTCATAGTTTAGGGGAAACTATGACGAATTTTTCAAAAAAATCTAATCGCGATTAAAAACGGGGTTAAAGGGTGAGTAACAAAGTTAAACGCGATTAGTGGTCTTAAACGTCATCATGGAAGCTTTGGTCAGTTAAGTCCTAAAGATTCAAGAGTTCTCGTGAATTTGAAAATATATTTTTACAATGTAGATGAGTAAAACTAATAACCATGTAAAAGTATAATTTTGACAAAAAAAAATTATATATTTTGGAAACCTATCAAGTATATGTATTTTGTGCTATGTGTATGTACTTAGATACATTTAGGGTGATCAAAATAATACACCCATGATACCAAGAGATATTTGTAAGAAACAAATACAAAGAGACACAAAAATACGTATACATGTTTCCTACATGTTTCCCCAAAGAAATGCAACGAAAACGGATATAAATAAATCCTTAACATATTGTATCCATAAGCGAACAAACGGACGAATAAACAAAACGGTAAACAGACGCGCTACAAAACATATTTCCTAGAAGTAAGAATATATCTAACCGACAAAGTAAGGCATTCTTAGACATCTAACGGATAATTATAAATATCACCGTTAACAAAATCCGGAAAGTTAAAAAAATACAAAAAAATGCAAGACTATCAAAATGGACTCATAAAAATTGCTAAAATATTTGGGCTAGGGCTCAATACTAGAATATTTAGGTTAGGCCCAAATTGCTTAAATATTTGGGCTAGGGCCCAATGATAGATTATTTGGGTTAGGCCCAAATTGCTAAAATCTTTGGGCTAGGGACCAATTCTAGATTATTTGGATTAGGCTCAAATTGCTAAAATATTTGGGCTAGGGCCCAATGCTAGAATATTTGGGCTAGGCCCAAATTGCTAAGGTACGTGGGTTAAGCCCAATGACATT
>JARYGA010059041.1:0-27585 GCA_030545235.1 Helianthus tuberosus | reverse complement strand
AAAAAGTGCATGTCTTTCCACCCCGAAAACATTTAGAAAAATGTAAAATCGTAAAAAGGTGGGGTTATGAACTCACCTAAAAATTCCTGTGCAAAGCTAGCTAAATACGACTTCGTGATGTCGTTTCAAAGAAGTGATTCGCTAGCGTGCATTCCTACAATATTCCTAACACAGAATATCTTATAAGTTTCTAATTAATGCGGTAACTAATCTACGTGTTACCGAGCTCTACCGAATCGTTAACTGAGCGATTCGACGATAAGTTGTTAACTTAAAAGAAGCGAATAAATTATACTTGTTTAGTTCGTTTATTGTCACGATAATTTACTAAGTCTATACAAACTTAGTTTTCGAAAGATTTTAAAGTATATAAATATTTATAAAAATATATTGTTGTAATCGTGTTAGCCGTCTCGTGAAGTCGTACGTGTATGTAACGAATGTTTCATGAAAAGAATTTATAATAAACTCGTATTATATATCGTAAGCCGTTTAGGCGTTCGAAATAAATATAAAAGTTATATTTATTTTATAAAAGAATCGTCGACTTGTCGTGTTTGAAAATAAATATATAACTATATTTATTTTTATAAGAGAATCGATTTGTTTGTGTCGGAAATAAATATGTAACTATATTTATTTATAAAAAGGATTCGAGTTTAACGTTTGAGATAAATATGATAAGTATATTTATTTTGTAAACTAGTTAGCGTCGTCGTCGTTTTTGTAAGTTATGCAAAGTCGCCAAAAGAAAGACACTTCTATATTTATTTTTATAAGAAAACTTGTATTTCGATTAGTGTCATTTTTAAGATTTAAATACGTTTGTAATTCGGGTTTTTAATGAAAAACGGACAGAGTTTCGTCAGTTTTTAGACGATCCCGACATTTAAGTGTCGCTATATTTTTCAAAATTCAACCAATAACCAACGCAATGTAATCAAATATATATAGTTCTCGTCAAGCATTTCAAAATAAAAACTAAATTATAAACGAAATGGTTCAAGCTCGTTCACGAAATAAATAAAAATCTTAAAATTACGTAAATATTAAACGTGTCGTTAGACTTTACCCATCTCCGCGTCGAACGTTGACTGAGTTGACCGAGTTGGACTGAGTTGAGCCGAACCCGTCACGAAGCTGCTGACTCGACCCTCCTTGACCGTTGACCAGCTGACCCGAGTCCATCGTTGACCGAACCGAAACCCGTTGAATCTGACCCGGACCTGAGACCCGAACCGTCTGACCTGAGAGACCCGTGGGTGACCCGAAGCTTGACCCGTACCACTCTGACCCGGGATAAAACCCGAAACAAACCCGAACATAGCTCGAACCCGAGCCAAAACACATCTCGAATCTTCACCATGTCTGAGCCAAACACAACCTGAACCCGATTTGAATACTTGGACGGAACTTGAACAGACGGTTAAGCTCATCGAAAGAACAAAACATCACCGCTGGAACATGGTGCGCCGCCGCCGTAGACGGCGCTGCAGACGCTGGAAAACTCCACTGCCTTCGCCGTCTATGTCTCTCTCTCTCTTGAACACAATCTCTCTCTCTCTCCTCATCCCGGTCTCTCTCTCTTCGGTTTTGTAGCCGCCGCACCACCACCGGACGGTGGTGGTGGTGATCCGTCTCGTTAATCAAAAAGGGGGGAGGGTTGCTGCTGTCGTCGCTCAGAGCCACCACCGCCGCCGCTCACGGCGGCGCGTCTGCTGCCGAGATCGGAACCGAGAGGGGAGGGGGTAAGGGATTCGAGAGGGTGTTTGGTTTGGGTTTGTATCTTTTGAAGTTGAATGATTCTCTGAGTTTGTGACTTTGAGTGTGTTGTAAATTAATATGCAGACAAAGAAAGATAGGAGTGAGTGTTATGAATTTTGTGAAGAAGGTTGGGTGTTTTATAGAGATTTTTGAGATTTTGTAAGATCTTATGGATCTTGATGAGATTTGTATAGATTTTGTGAGATTTGATAAGATCTTGGTAAGATTTTATAAGATTTTATAGAGATCTTGCATATTATGTGCAAGTTTAGGCTTGTGGGTTTTAGGCTTGGGCCCAGGGCCCACAAGTCCAACCTCATGTGTAAGTGGCCCGTAATTCCAACGAGACCCGATATCACAATCCAAAATCGATAAGTGTCGAAAGCATAAAATTTTTAAAATTAGAGGCGTATAATAGTGGCGTTGTCAGTATTTTGTACGGTATCAGTCCGTTGTCATTTGATGTTCAGCAGATTCCACGCGAATCTTCATACGCGTACTGTAGAGTCGGATAAGCGTTCCTAGGCACTCCAAAGGCCTAATTAAGTTAGTTTGCATCGTAAACACTATTTATTATCGCTTTAATCACCTGTTAATCGCGTAATTAAGAGCCGTAAATCACCGGTTGTCACATTCTCCCCCTGTTAATGAAATTTCGTCCTCGAAATTTAGTCTACGTTAACTCCTTAGAGTTATATTATGCATAGAAAATACGAATGGTACCAAAGTGAACGATCATGAAATCGAATCAAGACTTATTCGAATGATGTGAATTCAATGACGTATCGCAAGATGCAAATGAATTCTAGAAATGATCGCATCCAATAAATGAACTTAGATTCAACAAGCTCAAATGTAATAGTTTGCATGAAACGTTCGATCGTGATCAATGCAAGCTGCAAGTTATACCGACGCCAGAAGGTGTCGTAGGGAATGAAACAGTTCAAATATAACGGTGATCGAACAAGTATCACCTGCGTTTTGCAGGAAACGCTCATCATGATTAGCCCAAGCTACAAGTTTATACCGACACCACAACGCGTCGTAGTGATTTAAATAATTCAACAATAGCGGTGATCAAACAAGTTCACCGTGTTTGAAGTCAAATGAAAGCGCAATGAAGTAAATATGAAATTTGTTTCTAACAACATCATAGGATTTTTCAATAGAAAATGGAACCTCAAAGAAAAAATGTTTTCGATCGAAGATGAAGAAGCAACGAATATCGCAAAATATTCGATCGATAAATGAAAGAACCGTTAGTAGGTACACTGGAATATAATATGAATTTGTGTACCATTGTCTTAACACACTATTGTATTAAGACTGTTGTAATATGATAAGTCAAAGCGGATTTAAAGCAAATCAATAATTAATTTAAATCCGTGCATGAGATGTGTAAACGAGATTAGCGCAAGCTTCAATTAGTGAAAACACCATCACAAGGTGTCAAAATCAACAAACAAATTAATGTAGTCGTAGACCAAACAAGTCCACTACGACTCGGAACAAATGAAACGCTTATTCGAAACGAAACCACATGCGTAACAAACGATGCATGCGTAACATATGAATTCCTCAAGAAATGAAGCAATTGAATATTCGCTATACTGAAAGAAATGATCGTGATACAATGACCATCAAGAGGAGTAGGGATACGAAAATCTACTCAGTAATTGTGAAAGTCGAAATTTCAATAAAAGAAATTTGAGGACTTTACCCGGGGTTTCATGTGATAACCGGTTGTTAGGTGACATTACCATGGAATGTCAAACATATCATATTTGTCGTTAGTAAGCAAGGGGGAATACTAAGGCATGCGTCTCCTCCTTAGCATGACTCGTGTTGTTTGCAGGACCGTGTGCCAAACCACCGCTTCCTCGAAAGTCGCATGTGACGTACTTCAACCTCCGTTGATGTATAGCTTAAGTTTCACGTATACCTGTGCACTAGCGTTTCGTTTCACATAGAATGCGATGTACTCCGACATCCGTTGACGTAAAATTTGAGTTCCATGTATTCTCGTGCACTAGCGTTTCGTTATGCGTAGGCTGCCTGCTCGGGAAGTCAAAATATCATAGACAATATGGATAATAGTGTGTGTCCGAGTTAATAGACGTGGTACCTACGTGATGACCTTTAATGAACTTTAACATAAGTTTCCAAAGGTCCAAAATGCATGTCATCAAAACTCTCAGGGTTTTGCTTACTGTATGTAATCGTTTCGTGTACCGTGTGTAAAACACCACAATAGCGTATGTTTGAAAACAAAATTTTGACTGTTTGTTTTTCGGCAACGGTTGGAGACCATATTTGAGTACTAGGCGTTCTGTATGTATTCAAAGTCTTAATGATCTAAGTCCAAGAGAAAGGTGAGGTAAGAGCCTAGGTATCTCTACAGAAACCTAATTCGCTGTAACCTATAACTCTGATACCAATCTGTCACACCCCGAAATATCAGAGCTTGGTGTGACTAGACTGGTATCTTCATTGCACAGCGGAAGCAAATAAACTAAGACTTCTAGAAAATGAACGCCCACTAAGTACTCGACTCCACATGGTTCTCCTATTCCAACCGTGCCATAATTTCTGAAATGCAACCTGAGAAAGAAACATGCGAAAAATCAACATAATGTTGAGCGAGTTCATAGTTTGTTTGTAAAAGATTTGAAATAAATCTTTTGAATAACCGGTTTTTGAAATATTGTTGAGAAAACGAATTTAAAAATCATTTTCTTGTCATGTTATATGGAAACTTTGTATTTGTAACGCTTTATGTTCGTAAAACCATGTATTTGTAAACTCTTGTATTTGTAAAGTTTGTGTAACCGTCATTGCCCACCCTGACTTTGACTTCATGCCTGCATAATTCTATGCTTTGAATTTGTATAAAACATGGTACGTAATTTATAAAGACGTATTGAAACTGAGTTCTGTATATGTAAGGAATACGAGATTGTTAATGGTTCGCGGGGCCACTAACATATGTAACGACATAAGAAGCATCCAAACCATAGGCATTTTTCTAGTAGTCGATTCACGACTGAGACAAAAAAGCACTACTTGGTACTAGTTATCACCAAGAGTGTGGCTGCCCGAAAACCCATTAGATCTAACCTTTTGTTCTGCGGTCTTAGTATGTACACGATTAATGGTGCTTATGTTACCCTATTCGTGACATAATCTATTGTGTCATTCCTTAGTTTAATGTACCTCTTGGTACTTGTATTTCCCCGTAGTTTAGAAAACTAAAATTCGTGTGTATGCACATTTTGAAAAATACGCTTGTTTGAAAAACCAGTATAGAATATAAGCTTTTCGTAAACCATTTGTGTTTATTAGAATGGTTTAGATATACGTAATTTATGTTTATCGAAAACCTTGTATGCTTTGCAAAAAGTGCATGTCTTTCCACCCCGAAAACATTTAGAAAAATGTAAAACCGTAAAAAGGTGGGGTTATGAACTCACCTGAATATTCCTGTGCAAAGCTAGCTAAATACGACTTCGTGATGTCGTTTCCAATACGTGATTTTCTAGCGTGCATTCCTACAATATTCCTAACACGGAATATCTTATAAGTTTCTAATTAATGCGGTAACTAATCTACGTGTTACCGAGCTCTACCGAATCGTTAACTGAGCGATTCGACGATAAGTTGTTAACTTAAAAGAAGCGAAGAAATTATACTTGTTTAGTTCGTTTATTGTCATGATAATTTACTAAGTCTATACACACTTAGTTTTCGAAAAATTTTAAAGTATATAAATATTTATAAAAGTATATAAATATATTGTTGTAATCGTGTTAGCCGTCACGTGAAGTCGTACGTGTATGTAACGAATGTTTCATGAAAAGAATTTATAATAAACTCGTATTATATATCGTAAGCCGTTTAGGCATTCGGAATAAATATAAAAGTTATATTTATTTTATAAAAGAATCGTCGACTTGTCGTGTTTGAAAATAAATATATAACTATATTTATTTTTATAAGAGAATCGATTTGTTTGTTTCGGAAATAAATATGTAACTATATTTATTTATAAAAAGGATTTGAGTTTAACGTTTGAGATAAATATGATAAGTATATTTATTTTGTAAAATAGTTAGCGTCGTCGTCGTTTTTGTAAGTTATGCAAAGTCGCCAAAAGAAAGACACTTCTATATTTATTTTTATAAGAAAACTTGTATTTCGATTAGTGTCTTTTTTAAGCTTTAAATACGTTTGTAATTCGGGTTTTTAATGAAAAACGGACAGAGTTTCCTCTGTTTTTGGACGATCTCGACATCTATGTGTCGCTATATTTTTCAAAATTCAACCAATAACCAACGCAATGTAATCAAATATATATAGTTCTCGTCAAGCATTTCAAAATATAAACTAAATTATAAACGAAATGGTTCGAGCTCGTTCAAGAAATAAATAAAAATCTTAAAATTACGTAAATATTAAACGTATCGTTAGACTTTACCCTTCTTCGCGTCGAACGTTGACTGAGTTGACCGAGTTGGACTGAATCGAGCCGAACCCGTCACGAAGCTGCTGACTCGACCCTCCTTGACCGTTGACCAGCTGACCCGAGTCCATCGTTGACTGAACCGAAACCCGTTGAATCTAACCCGGACCTGAGACCCGAACCGTGTGACCTGAGAGACCCGTGAGTGACCCGAAGCTTGACCCGTACCACTCTGACCCGGGATAAAACCCGAAACAAACCCGAACATAGCTCGAACCCGAGCCAAAACACATCTCGAATCTTCACCATGTCTGAGCCAAACACAACCTGAACCCGATTTGAATACTTGGACGGAACTTGAACAGACGGTTAAGCTCATCGAAAGAACAAAACATCACCGCCGGAACATAGTGCGCCGCCGCCGGAAAACTGCACCGCCTTCGTCGTATATGTCTCTCTCTCTCTTGAACACATACACACTCTCTCTCTCTCTCCTCATCCCGGTCTCTCTCTCTTTGGTTTTGTAGCCGCCGCACCACCACCGTACAGTGGTGGCGGTGATCCATCTCGTTAATCGAAAAGGCCTAATTCAGTTAGTTTGCATCGTAAACACTATTTATTATCACTTTAATCACCTGTTAATCACGTAATAAAGAGCCGTAAATCACCGGTTGTCACAATTTAAGTATTGAAGTGCTGAAAAACTGATCTGTCGTAGACTCGTCGCTAAAAGCTGTCACTGGCTGATCAGATTTTGTAACTGACTGGTCAGAGTCTGTCGCTAACTGGTCAGTCTGGTCGCTATATGTCTATTGTGTCGCTGACTGCCCAGATTGGTCGCTAATTCCTGTTGGTGACTGATCTGTTTGGTCGCTAACTTCCGTCACAATAGAGACTGGTTGGTCGCTATTTTCAGCCTTGTCATCTTTAGTCTGTATGCAAACTGGAGATACAACCTCAAGATTAATCTTATAAATGCAATTAGGTGAACGAGGTACCTTCATTAGCAAAGTTCCGTCTTGCTCAAACATCTAAAGTATACCGTCTTGGATTGCGATCTTGTACCCTCTCTCGTCCAACTGACCAATGCTTATTATATTACTTTCAAGTGCTGGAATATAGTAAACATCACGCAACACCCTTTGTTCCCCAGATTTTACTTCCAAGACGACCATCCCTTGTCCTTTAATCTCTACGCATGACCCGTCTCCAAACTTCACTTTTCCCTTGATGTTGTGATCGAGGTTAGTGAGCCACTCTTTTTTACCCGTCATGTGGTTACTCGCCCCGTTGTCAAGAAACCATGTATTGAGTTCACTTAGCCTCTTCAACGTGTGTTTGAAAGTAAAAAACCGGTTCAACCCTTTGAATAAGATTGTTTTCCTCGTCCTCATCCTTTTTATGTGTAGGACAATCTGAAGAAAAATGTCCTAATTCATCACATCGAAAACACCTTATCTTAGAACGGTCCTTCTTTGGTTTTTGATCCGGTTCCTTGTCTTTATCTTGACCCCCGGTTTTTCCTCTACCGCGACCCCGACCTCTTTGACTAGACTCGGTCATTCCTTTTCCTCGATCGTACCCTTCCTTTTTTCTAGCTTCCCACTCCTCATAAGTCAACAGTAACTGATCACTTCTAATCGGTTGCTCCTTATCTTCATGGTTGACGCGTTCCTCATAGGCTATAAGACGACCTACGACATCATAAAATCCAACTGTCTTATGGTCAATGGATTGCTCAAGAGAGGCAACCATGTGAATAAACCTTTTCGGCAAGCCATGTAGAAACCTTTTAACCAGTTACTCTTCTTTAATCACTGTTCCAAAAGAAGCAGATCTAGAAGCAATCCCTAAAATTTTTCCTGCGAACTCAGCCATCGTACTTGGTTCCTTCATCTTCAAATTCTGACATTAAGGTTTGAAGTCTTGCTTCTTTCACACGTTCAACACCTTGATTGCGAGATTTCACCACTTCCCACATCTCTTTCGCTGAATCATTGTTCCCAATCTACAACACTAGCTCTTCGGGTAACCCTTGGAATAGCAAAGCGATTGCTATAGAATCTTTGTGAGTATCGATGGTCGTTCCTGGGTCAATCACATCCCATACCTTGTAAACCTTGAAGATTACCTTCATCTTCATAGCCCAAACGGTGTAGTTTGTATCCGTAAGCATTGGACATGGAAGACTAGGCATCGGTTCCTTCATTGGCGGAACACGGTTCGCGTTATCACCCATCCTTCAGTTTCTTCTACCTTATGTTAACGGAGTGCTAGGACTTGAATCAATCTTCTAACCTCAAATTGATTCCTCCTTAGAACAAAAGACCAGCTTCTTCCTTTTGTTTCCTTTTAATCACACAAAGTCAATTCCTAAAGACTTTTATGATTTCTTTCACTTCCACGATCAAACCCACTGTTACTTTTATTATGTGATTTTCAAATTATTCCCCAATGGGAAAAACAAATCACCTGTTGACTTTTCTTAATTCTTGTTCAAAGAATAAAACAAATTAAAAAAATTCACCTGTTCCTTTTTTCTTTTAAATTGCAAGTTTGAGGAATAACAAATCCTTCTATTTTCCTTTTACTTGCTACTAAAAATAAATAGTAAATCTTTGTTTTAATTGCTTCAGGAATAAGAATAATTAAACTCCTCTTGGTGTAGTATTTTTCTTTCTATTAAAATAGAGCTCAAAGACCAAAACGAATCCTTCCTTTTCTCCCATTTAAGTTTTTTTTTAAATTGTTGGTCAAGAAAAACACACTTTTTATCGTAAATAAATCGCTGCTCCGAGAAAGAAACCACCCGTTCTTTTCTGATCGCTGCTTAAAAAATCCTAGTCACCTTAGCAAGAAACAAATCCTTTTGTTTCTATTCTGATCAATTTCTTCAATAGACTTGCGCGCCAAGTCTCGTCTGCTGCCGCCTTCTGTGATCGTCGTAACCCATCGCAAGATACTTCAATCGCTGACCTTCGCTGATTGACCTCTTCTTGCCGGACTCATCTCCCTCTCGATTGTTCTTCAAGAAGGTCTGATACCAATTTGTTAGAGTTGGATACCAAAGAACGTATTGAATCAAAACTTGTTTATTGATAATTGGTACAATTAGGATTACAAATAAATCCTTCTATTTATAAGCCTAATAACTTGTTCAACAAGTAAACCTATTTGACTCAAATTAGGATTAAAAACTATCTCAAAAAAACCCCAAGTTTATAACCCTGTCACCTTTTACCCGAACTTTGTAAGTCGGTCACTTTTAACCCGAACTTACACATAATATGCAAGATTAGTCTAACACTGTGAATTCACAGAAGAAACCCTAATCGCCAAAATAAAGAGAACAATAATGCAACGAATGACCAAGTTAGATGTACTAGTACCCGGGTACACATATTTACAGTGACCCGGGTCTATAACTAATATCTGCTAAACCCGGACGGATATGAGTGGTTATAACAAACCAAGGTCTTCTGTCTTCTAAGGTCTTCTCTTTAGTCCAGCCCAATGGTCCAAGCAGCCCAATAGTCCATAGCGCACATAGAAGTCCAATTATGCTCCATATGTCCAATTGTCTAGTAACATGAAAAAATAGAGAAAAAGACAAGTATTAAGTTATGTCAATAGCAACTATAGAATTATATTATAAAAAATAGAAGCACATTTTAACAACCCCCATAAATCTATTAGTTAAACACATTGAATAGTTTCAACTTTTTGCATAAAACAATATGATCTTTGAGTAAAACTCCCTTGGTAAATATATCTGCAAGTTGATTTGCAGATTTTATACCAAGACAATTGACAACACCTTTTGATATCACATCTCTTAGAAACAATAGGTCAATCTCAAAATGTTTGGTTCTATCGTGGAAAACTGGATTTGCAGCTATGGAAAGAGCTGCATTATTATAACAAAATAAGTCAATAGGAAGTTTTACATTGACCTGCAGCTCACACAATAAATTCTTTACCCAAATTAATTCACATGCAGCAGGACACATAGACCTATACTCAGCCTCAGCTGAGCATCTAGACACTGTAGTCTGTTTTTTATTTTTCCAAGATATCAAGCAATTTCCAAGAAATACACCATAACCAGTCACAAATTTTCTAGTTACTAAGCATTTAGCCCAGTCAGAGTCTACAAAAACAGATAAAGAAAAACTATCACTTTTACTAAACAACAGACCTCTTCCTAGTGCAGATTTTAGATATCTTAACAAATGAAAAGCTACTACCACATAACCATTTTGTTAGTACAGTAAGTGAAGTCATTCAAAACATACACATTGTGTAAATAGCATCCAATGAATACTCAATGATCACGTCCAAATGTCTCTGCAAGTTTAGATCTATTGTGGTTGCATTCCCAAATCCGATCTCTGGAACCTAACCTTCGTTTTTTATTCATTCATCCTTACATACCTGCATCTTCATTACCATTCTCATACAATACGGTTAACAACATTAAAATACATACGTACATTCAAATTCCATATTCGTATCATCATAACTTGCCATCCTATCTTCCTTCATGTAGTTACTAGGTCCAACATGAAGTTTAGGATTCTATAACTATTCTATACATAACACCAAAGCTCTACATATATAGCAATAGCATACACACACACTCAAATGCTTTTATACATTTAGGGTATTCCACAATCAACCAATGAAGGATAGCTTTACTTACAAATGTTAGCACATATAAGGCTTTTGATATGTGGTCGAAAACCTGTGTTCCTATTTGTTTAAATTGATGTTTTTACATGGTTTTTAATTTTGTTTAGCCTACTTTTGATTAGATTTGTGTTTTGCAGGTCTAGCGGAGTTTAAGGAGTTATTCGGGAGCTTTACGGACCACCGGGACGAAAAAACGGACCACTGAGACATGAAATAGGTCAACCGAGAGCAAGAGACGCGAAAAACAGGAAGTACAGGATGCAAGCATCGTCGGCGACGCCTCCCAAGGTCGTCGGCGACACTTCATAAATATCTCTGTCGGCTGAATTTTCTGTATCCAGTGATTTGGAGCGTCGGGTGAAACAGGCAAAACCACACACCGTCGCCGACGACCCTATATGGCGTCGGCGACGCCCTATTGATGTTGCTATCGTGAAATCTTGAATTTTGGGTTGATGGGCGAGTTAGAAGATATGTTTGACCTTGTAAACGGGAGTTACCCAACTTTTGAAGGTTTGAATTGTTCTTGGAGCCTAATTTCACAAACCACTCAATCTCCAATCATCCACTTCCATCCAGAATCATACCAATTCATCCATCAACCATTCGATTCCGTTCATCATCATCTTCATCCTCACAACCCCAATTCACAATCATCATCCATCCATCAAAGCCTTCACCACCACAAACCCTAAACGAGCATATCCATCACATTCAAGCTTCAAGATGTTCAAGTTCAAGCTTCCATTCGGTATTGATCAAGTTCCGTTCACCATGAGCGACTAGTCACCTCGGTTTCACCCCGGTGTAGGTAGTTGTTTTTTCTAGGGTTTTGAATTGTTATGTGATTCAACTTTGTGACAATTTGTGTTGATTTTGTAAACCAAAGACAATTGTTTGCATTTGTTTCGTATTTGTAAATTGTCAAACGATTTTAAAGTTATGACTTTGCGAAATGGTTGTGTGTAATTATGCGTTGTTGTGGTTAAGATTTACTTGTTGTGATTACAAAGTGCATTCTTGTCCATTCTTTGGGACGTTGATAGTTATTGGCACCTAAGTCATGGTACACTAAATCCGTTAATCGTTATGCAATTGAGTTGAGTTTAAAACTTGTAGAAACCCTAGGTTTGCAATTACCGAAACCGGGTGTGAACCCCTTTTTCTAAAGTATAGTTTAAATCATGAATTGTGTTTTCGTTAATCATAATCAATCAAATTTTAGTAGTTAATAAATTTTATCACCATTGTTGGTTAGTTCCAACAGTTCCTTCAAACAAACAAACAAATTAAATATAGCAAGCTTCATAAGAACGTGACAATTTCATAATCGAGTTAATCCATACGTAAACCATAAACTCTTCGTGGATCGACCCCTTACTACCACTAATACATTGTTACGGGTAATTTGGGTTTATAAATATTATCTTTGACCGGGGCGCGACACCCCGATCAAATTTTGGCGCCGTTTCCGGGGAGTTCGTGCGCTTTGTGTTTGGATTTTTGTTTGGTTTGCGTGATTAACTGTTTAAGGTGTTTATTTCTTTTGTTACTTTCTCTATTTCCTTGTTATGCGGGTGTGTTTTTTGTGTAGATTACAGGTAGTGCATGCATACACGAAATTCTGAGAGGACTTCACCGTTGATATTCGAACCGAAAATCGAGAGAGTAGTCTGAAGGAACTTAGCCAATCGGTTGGAAGTAACACTTGCTTCCGACCCACTTAATACCCATTCACCATCTACACCATCTGTTGAATCTAGTTCAATGGAACACCAAAACTCAAACCAACACCCCAACCAAAACCAATTTCAATACCGAGGCAATCTTTGATCCAACATAAATATTCAACAAGATCAACCAGGTGGTGGTAACAACTCGAGACCACCAACACCACCATTCCAAAACCGTTGCCACAACAATAACCAACGAACACCCACACCTCCACATCAAAATCCCAACCGACCAAATCCAATACCACCCATTATCAACAATCGAAATGTTAACTCTAACCGTGGAGCTAACCTAAATCGCGGTAATCCCGCGAATGAAGATCAATTCCCCAATCTCGATGATTTGAGGAATGCTATCCCTGATGATGAGCCATATAGTGTTCTCGGTTATCAATCGCCGGAACATGTGAGTATTCACTTGGAATACTCGGACGATGGGTAAAACTATGATGAAAGGGTTGAAGACGATATATGGTGGGATGTAAATGCAAACAACATTTAGAATGCGCGGGAGTTTGAGAATGAGGATTTCAGCTATCCAAACGCCAATTACGTGGGCAACGAAGGTTATGGGTATGGATATGGCCGAAATGACGGGTATGGAAACAACTACCACCAACGAAACAACAATCAAAGGAACCAGGATGACGGTTATTACAACAACAATAATAATGCCAACCGTAACCGGATTCCCCAATTCCTGGGTGGTTGTAATCAAGGTGGCGATAGAGGTGGTGATAGAAGAGGTAATAGAAGACCGGTAGATCAAGAGGTTAATGGTCCACGTCATCGTCCGCAACAAGCTCCAAGGGGTGTGAATGATCGTTTTAGACCGGTAGTCACCGAAAATGACTCACCAATTGTTCCTCCACCCCGAGGAGTTAGGTCTTTTGAGTGCAAGCCGAACTACATCAACATCCTACCTCATTTTGACGGTAGGACACATGACGAGCCATATACTCATTTGGTGGAATTTTCCGCTATATGTGGTACTATTGGGGGCCACAATTTTGAGGTAGAAGAGTTGAAGCTCCGATTGTTTCAGTTTTCATTGAAGGATAAAGCGAAACAGTGGTTCCTTACGCTCTCGACGGGTAGTATTCGCACTTGGGCAGAATTGCAACAAGTTTAATAGCGAAGGCCGACGATGCATGATATGTGATTCAGTCATTTTGCTAGTTATCTGGGGAGTTGTTACACGAGGCACTTACCCGTTTTAAAGAGTTGGTCTGAAAATGCCCTCACCATCAGATTCCTAGGTGGGAATTGTTAAAATGCTTCGTTCGGGGATTAGACTCGGAAGATGTCACACCCCGACCGCGTTAAAACAACAAAACCACGGTGGAAACGTCGGGGAGTGGAGTAACAGAATCATTGTTACACAACACATGGATTAAAGTTTCGTTTTATTGAATTACGTTTGTTACATTGTCTTGAAATTTAGAAGTAAAACACAAACATATTGTCAATCATTGATTATTAAGTCACTAAGGCCTCGTCCGATCCTATGTGAGCATGCATCCTAGTCATCATCAAACAACAGCACCTGAAACATATGTGAAAATAAAGTCAGCATAAAAATGCTGGCGAGCACATAGGTTTTGTGAGTGTGTCAGATTCATAGCTTGTATACATGTTGCAATACCTCGTACGACTACAAGAGTCGATAATTGAAAACCTTGTTTTGAAAAGTGTTGGTATTGCAATATGATTAACCAACTAAAGCAAGTTGGTTATATGTTTATGAAAACCTCATTGCCATAAATATTGACTAAAACATTTGCTTTTGTAAACCAAATTGTAAATCGTTCTTGTAATAAACTCGTATGGTTTATATCATTTAGTAAACATCGTTGCGTGTAATCAATCGTTCAAGTGAACTAAATAACGCCACAGAATGTAATATGATAAAAGTACTTATATATAAGAAGTACCAGCGGCATATCTACCATGCTTTTATCACATTACACCCGTCCCGTTTTCTAATCACTTACCAATAACCAATCGTTCAAAAATCATTCAATTCGTTCGTGTTATCAATCGTTTGTGTTTTCAAAACCAATCTTTCCAATCGTTCAAATCGTTCATTTTATAAATCATCGTTCAATCGTTCAAGTCGTTCAAATCGTTCATGTTATAAATCATCGTTCAATTGTTCAAATCGTTCCAATCGTTCAAATTGTTCAAATCGTTCATATCGTTCATGTTTTAATTGTGAAAACTAACTTTTGGGCATCTCGTCGAATACATTCAAACCTGTGTTTTGACTCGTTCCAATCGTTCAACACGTATTAACAAACCACCAAAGGGTATTTAACATTCATCAGGTTCTGTCGTTACCCACATTACCCCATACATAACCATGGCGATAGTCCGATAACGGGATTTGTCAGATCCTATGGTACCATAACATGCTACTGGTCGGCTCGGCTAAAGCTAATGAATGTCATTCGTGTTATGTATTAACGCCTCAACAAGTTCGTTCACATTATTGAAATCGTTGTGTTTAATATAAACCATAGCATTTGTTTCGAAAACTCGAAAATCGTTTAACACATATGAATCACCCCAAAACAATTGAAAGCAGTAAAATAGGGGAACTATGTACTCACATTGAATTGCAAAGTATGCTCGATTTAATGAACTAACAAGCTCGGGTAATCAAGGAGTCAAGTGGCACCTAGTATCGGATCACTATGTTAATAAATCGACACCTAAATCGGGAGATCGGGTAGAATGGGGTTTCGTAAACCAAATGAGTATTGGAACTCATGTGATATGGTTTAATAAAGCCTACATTCTGATTTTGTCACACCCCGATATTTCCACATATTTCCGGTGGGCCCGGTGGGGAGTATCGTGACGTAGTTGATATCATCATTGTCATTTAACACAATTATAGCACATCGGAAGGCTTGGTAGATTATTTACTATTACAACCCATAATGCTCAAAGTCCAAAACGAAAGAATATACAGACGTACTGTAATAGAGATCTATAGGCGGATCATGAAAACAAATATTTAAGGTTTAACAGACTTCAAGCATCTAAGGATTTGCAAGATCCTTTTAATTGACACCAAGTAGCTCCAGCCTAATTTCGAGAGGTACCTTTCACTTAGTCTTTGGAAAATACGTTAGTTTTCCTTGGTAAATACAATTAACTGACTCTTTTGAAAAACATTTAAGAAAAATGATTTAGGCGCACAAGGCACAAAATCATTTATAACTTGGGATAATCTTTATTAAAATCTTGTATACAGATTTACATGTTTGTCATACAATTGGGGCCGGTTTGTAAGCCGGTCATGATTAACCGACTCACCACTTATAAAACCCACAAAGGAGTTATCCCCAACCTGTGGGTAATTTAATATTTAGCATCTGCATCTGTCAGGTGTATGCCTACACCCCGTGCATAGGTCGTGGCCATTAATAACTTAAATGAGCCGAGGATATCCAGGACACGGTCGTTAACCCCCAATGTTTATGTTATCAAACAATACAAATTAAAACAGGTTATGCAGATTTATTAAATCACAATCCGATTAAATGATCTCATTCCCGACCAAGCGGTATTAATATACCGTATCCCAGGCCCATATAAGGGAAAATAAGTTAAAAGTATTTACCTGGGGTAGTTGTGCAAAGATGCTACTCAGGCGTATAATTCCTAAGACCTTATTCAAATATCTTCTACCAAAGCTACTTAATCTGTATGAAAGGTTTATTAACCTATTAGGATACTAACGAGCCTTTATTTAAGTCAAAGACTTAGAACGGGCAGTTTTAAAGATACTTTACGGTTTGAACCACAAGATTAAGCGGAGACCAGAATGGAATGTGATTTAGACCCGACAAGTTTGAATTCTTGTATAAATTGGGAAAACTAAACACATTCTGGATTTTGAAGTTTAAATGATAAGGTTTAACCCGTTTCGACTAATTCACGTAAACTAGTTACATAAACCGAACAGAACGTATAAATGCATAGCGGGTAACCGAATGAACCATATACAAGTGTCATATATTATTATGCTTAAAATATGTTAAGATATCAGTAGGATGTCAACATATATGACCAAAAAGAATTTAAAACCGAATTAAGTCCCGTAAGGGCATTTTGGTCATTTTAAGATTTATAAAAGAGGTTTAAAGGTAAACTGAGGTTCTGGTAAAAAAAAAATCTGTAAAAATATTTATTTTATGGTGTTATAACAGTAGGATATCATACATATGTGTGGTATACAATTTATGGCCAAACTATGCCCCGAAAGGGCATTTTGGTCATTTCACATATGTTTTTAAGGACATAATTGGAAGTCTGAGTTCATGACTTATACCTACTGTAAAAATATTAAAATGTATTTATAATTTCAGTAGGTAACAAGTCTTGGGTGCTAAATATGGTTTTAAACCATACTATGCACCTAATTAGCGTAAAAGTCGATAATTGACGATATTTGAAATGTTTATGTAATTCTGAGATTTTAACCAGCCTTGGATGGTCAAAATATTTTATTTATCATATTAGATCAGTAGGAAAAGGTGTTGCATGATAATCATATATAAAACACGTTTTAATTGCAAAAAGGGTATTATCGTCAATTATAGAATTTATACGAGAACTCAATGTTAAGGTCAGTATCTAATCTGACCCATCATTCCAAAAATTCCTAAAAATGATATCATAATAGTAGGCTAAGAGTTTTGTGTCAAAATTTATGTTTGAACATGATTTATGCATAAGAGGGCAATTTAGTCTTCATAAAGGCTAAATTTACGATAATTTGCATAACAACAATTTGAGACCAGAATGTAGTGTCAAAATATTTTTGGCATCTTTATAAATCAGTACCTAACTCATTTGTATGACCATATATTCGAAAATCTCATTTTTTAGACAATAAGAGCATATTGGTCAACATTAAGCATAATAACAGAAACATGCATAAGATTTAGAATTTCTAAATAACCATGTAATATAACCTCAGAGAGTTATACTACAATATTATATGGTCACTATAGAAGCTTAAAACATAGAAGAATTAAGGTTAATCAGGTCAGAACTGAAAGTCAATGCAAAAGTCAAGCTTTTGTAACTTTCTGTTGTGAACCGAACTTAAACTCAGAATTGCCGGGTTGAACATGCTTAGACATGTTCAAACAATATTTACCAAGTTATTTAAGTGACAAAATGTGATTTATAACCTTTGCATAATTAGTTTTGAGTATTATTTATAAATCTGACCCGTTTGACTTTTTGATTAAATACTTTAACCCGACAATTAACTAAGTAAACGAGAAAATTAGGAGGTGCCCTTTTGAGGGATTAACACCTACCTAATTATGGTCACATAGCCACATTCGCATCGAACAATGGCTGGACCATTTGGGTTTTAACCGAAGGTCGAAGTCATTTTACGACAACTTTGACTTTGGGTCATAAAACCTCTAAAACTGAACTAAAGTGGCTAGGGACACTTACAAAGGGTCCTAGCTTGAATCCTTTAGACTAGAGGGAGTCTCCTTTATCAGGAATCTCCAAGCAAGAGTGAGAAGAATGACTTTTGAGATGAGCAAAGAAAATGGCAACATAAGGTCTCTATTTATATTTGAAGGTGATGATCAAGGATCAAGCCAGGTGTTTGGGAGTGTCCAAGTTCATCACAGGTGTCCTTGGTAGTTTAAAAAAAAACCATCAACAAGCTCCTTGTATCGAGTTCTAAGAGTATAAGTCAGTTTATGGCAGAAACTTGCAGCTGTCCAAAAATTACCTCCCAGATACAGGTTTTACGGACCGTAAGCCAGACCCCTTACGATCCGTGACCGATATTGAATTGTATCGCCCAGGTACCCTCCTTATGGACCGTAAGCCTGGTCCTTGCGGTCCGTAAGAAGTTGACCAGAAAAATGAAATCTTTCAAACTTGACATCTTTAGTCCTTCAACTTAAATAATCATAATTAATCATTTCTGAGAGCTTGTATTAACATTATAAAGTCTCGGGTTTAGTAAAAGTCACTCAGAGGCATAAATTAGCATGTTGACACTTTCAGTC
The DNA here is from genome assembly GCA_030545235.1 of Helianthus tuberosus. Classification (NCBI taxonomy): domain Eukaryota; kingdom Viridiplantae; phylum Streptophyta; class Magnoliopsida; order Asterales; family Asteraceae; genus Helianthus; species Helianthus tuberosus. The sequence continues at coordinate 8,878 of JARYGA010059041.1, read as the reverse complement.
CCTCCGCATACGAAATTTCAACGTTGTCAAGTTTAGTCCTTTGAAGTAAATCTGTTACACGGTTAGGGTTTAGGACACGTGTCTTCACATAATTGGACACGTTTTTACGAGGTGTTACATCCTCACCCCCTTAAAAGAAATCTCGATCCCGAGATTTACTGAAATAAGTGAGGGTACTTTTGTCGCATAGTGGACTCAACCTCCCATGTATTTTCAGGGCCTCGACGGGCATCCCATTTAACTTTCACTATCGGTACGTGTTTCCTTTAGAGCTTTTTAACCTGTCGATCCTCGATCGATAAAGGTCTTTCAACAAACCTCAGGCTTTCATTAATCTGTATGTCTTTATGAGACATCGCTAGCGATTCATCAGCTAGACATTTCTTTAAATTACAGATGTGGAACACATTGTGAATTCCACTAAGCTCCTCAGGCAAATTTAGCTTATATGCTACACTGCCGACATATTCAATGATCTCGAATGGAACGATGTACCTCAGGCTTAGCTTGCCTTTCTTACCAAAGCGCATCACACCTTTCAAGGGTGATACCTTTAGTAAGACTTTATCACCTACCTCAAACTTTAGAGGTTTTCGCCTTTTATCTGCATAGCTTTTCTGCCTGTCTCTGGCAGGATTTAGGCGATCACGAATCTGGATAATCTTTTTCGTTGTTTCAAGGACTATCTCAGTCCCTTATAACTGAGCTTCACCAACCTTCCCCCAACAAACGGGCGTTCTACATTTTCATCCATATAGAGCCTCAAAAGGCGCAACCTGAATGCTGGTATGGTAACTATTACTGTATGAGAATTCAATTAAGGGAAGGTGGTCATCCCAACTTTCACCTAAATCAATGACACATGCACGAAGCATGTCTTCCAATGTTTGAATCGTAGGCTCACTTTGTCCATCTGTTTGAGGATGGTAAGCAGTACTGAAATTCAAACGAGTGCCTAAATATTGTTGGAAACTTTTCTAGAAATGAGAAGTGTATCTAGTATCTCTATCGGATACAATAGATACTGGTACTCCGTGGAGAGACACAATCTCATCCACATCTAACTGAGCTAGCTTATCGGATCTATGAGTCTCCTTGATGGGTAGAAAATGAGCTGACTTAGTCAGTCAACTATGAACCATATTGTAACGTTTCCATGCTTTTTCTTTGGTAACTTGGTAATGAAATCCATGGTTACCATCTCCCATTTCCATGTGGGAAGTTCTAATTGTTGTAGCAAACCTGACGGCTTTTGGTGTTCAGCTTTAATCTGAGCGCACGTCAGACATTTAGCTACGTGTGTGGCAATAGACTTCTTTAAGCCCATCCACCAATAATTGGCCTTTAGATCTTGATACATCTTGTCACTTCCAGGATGAACTGAGTATCTTGAATTATGAGCTTCCTGAAGGATTACATCTCTAACCCTCCATGGATAGGAACCCAGATTCTACCATTTAATATGAGGATTCAATCATTGCCAAGTGAAAACTGATCAGCAGTTGCACCTAACTTCTCATTTAGAAAATTAGCTTCCAGTGTAGCTTCTTTCTGAGCAGCTAGTAATCTTTCATTTAAACTGTTCTTGAGTTCGATACTTTTGGCATTTATCCGTATGGGTTTAACTCTTTCCTTTCGGCTTAGAGCATCAGCGACTACATTCACTTTACCAGGATGGTAGCGAATATCACAGTCGTAGTCGTTTAAGGTTTCCATCCAACGGCGTTGTCTCATATTGAGATCTTTCTGATTAAACAAATGTTGGAGACTTTTGTGATCGGAATATATTACACATTTGCTCCCATATAGATAGTGTATCCATAACTTAAGTGCAAATACAATGGCACCCAACTCTAGATCATGGGTGGTGTAATTCTTTTCATGCACCTTCAGTTGCCGTGATGCATAGGCGATTACTTTACCTCTCTGTAAGAGCACACAACCCATGCCAGTGTGTGAAGCATCACAATAAACAACGAAGTCCTCTATACCTTTAGGCAATATCAACACAGGAGCATTGCTTAATTTCTGTTTGAGGATCTCGAAGGACTCCTATTGTTTAGGACCCCAATCAAACTTCACATTCTTGCGGGTTAGAGTAGTTAATGGTGCAGCTATTCTTGAGAAGTTTTCAATGAACCTTCTGTAATATCCTGCTAATCCTAGAAAGCTGCGGATTTCAATCGGCATCTTTGGCGCTTCCTAGTTCATTATTGCTTCTATCTTAGCGGGATCCACTTGGATACCACGCTCGGTTACAACATGTCCAAGGAACTGGACCTCGCGAAGCAAGAACTCGCAATTGGAGAATTTAGCATACAACTTCTCCTGTTGTAGCAATCCTAGGATACACCAAAGGTGTTTCTCGTGATTAGCTTGATTACGAGAATAGATAAGTAAGTCGTCTATGAAGACGATAACAAACTTATCTAGGTATGGTTTGCAGACTCGATTCATCAGGTACATGAATGCTGCAGGTGCATTAGTGAGCCCGAAAGGCATCACTAGAAACTCGTAGTGGCCATACGTTCTCCTGAACGCGGTTTTGGGTACATCTTCAGTTCTAACTTTAAGCTAATGACACCCGAATCTTAGAGCAATCTTTGAGAAGAAACTTGCCCCTTGGAGTTGATCAAACAAATCGTCGATCCTGGGCAATGGTTATCGGTTTTTGATTGTTACTTTGTTCAGCTCGCGGTAATCAATGCATAAGCGCATTGAACCATCCTTCTTCTTTACAAACAGTATAGGTGATCCCCAAGGTGATGAGCTGGGTTGTATAAAACCCTTTTCCAGTAAGTCATCCAGTTGGGCTCTCAATTCCTTCATCTCTATCGGAGCCAGACGGTAGGGGGCTTATGCAATTGGTGCTACTCCCGGCTGGATGCCAATCCTGAACTTTACTTGCCTCTCAGGAGGTAGTCAAAGTAGTTCATCAGGGAAGACATAAGGGTACTCAGAAATGATTGGAATATCTTCAATCTTGGGTTTTGGTTCATCGATTATCACTTGTTCCATATAGATGACACATCCATTTTTCAGGCACTTAGATGCCTTAAGTATTGATACATTGTTGGGCAAACCTTAGTGCGTATCTCCATTAATGGTGATCAATTCACCAGATGGGGTTTTGATGTTAACTTGGTTCTTATCGCAGGCAATCTGGGCTTGGTTACGTGAAAACCAATCCATGCCTAAGACTACATCAAACCCAGCCAGTTTCATTGGCAAAAGAGATAGAGGAATAGAATGATTCTTAATGGATATAAAGCATCCATCAAGTAGAGTCAAAGTGGTTTCTAAGGTACCATCTATGAGTTCTACCTCATATTTAATGTCTAGAGTTTTAATAGGCAGATTCAACAACTTACTAAACTTATGGTCTACTAATGACTTATAAGCACCTGAATCAAATAAAACTCTAGCACAAATATCATTAATGAGGAAGGTACCTGTTATAACTTTATTATCATTCAACGCCTCCCTGGCGTTCATCTGAAACATCCTTACATTAGTTTTCTTTGTTTCATCAGGTTTCTTGGTGTTTTTAGGACAATTAGTCTTAATGTGCCCTTTTTCATTACAACCATAGCAGGTTGCATCCTTCAAATTTCGGCACTCCAATGACTTGTGCCCTTTCTTTTTACAAATTCCACAAGGCTTGGCTTGTGGGTCTAGATTGCATTTTACAAAATGCCCCTTGTCACAGATTTTACATCTGGGTTTGTCCCCAAAATGAGCCTTGTTAGACCCAGAGTTTCCTTTCTTTTTCTTATTTGACTGGTGGGACCGGTCATCCTCTCTCTTTCTCTTCCCATCCTCTATGATCCTCATTGACTTACTCCTTATTGCATCAAGGGTTAGAGACAGTGAAAGATCTATAGTCGATCTAAAAGTGGTAGGCTTTGAGGCCTTGACATACCCCTTTATTTCAGAAACTAAACCACCAATGAAACGCGCAATGCGTTTCGGCTCCAGAGTAACCAGATATGGGACGAGTCGAGACATTGAATTAAAACTAGTAACATAAGACCTACAATCCAGATCTTTCATGACCAACGTGAGGAAATCAGTCTCCACCTTCTCCACTTCATGTTGTGGACACTAAGTGTCACACCCCAACCGATGGCGGAATCATCGGGGCGTGGCACTGAGCGAAACAGATTGTTCAGAAGTTTCCATAACAACTATCATTACCATTCAATTTAAGTTAACATGTCCCATACCATGTCTCAAATAGAAAACAAGTTATTACAGACAAAAACTAAACAATATTCTATTCCGACAACTCAGATTTATCATAATAATTTATTCGTCGGTTTCTAGGACTCCAGTTCCTAGCTTCAATTTCATCACAGCCCGAGAAGTATATAACCAACCTAGGCACCTGTCACATACGTTAAAATAATGTCTATACATAAAATGTAAAGGTGAGCATACAAGTTTGTTAATAGCATATAGAGTTCGAATTCATTTATGCATAACCAGCACGTACACATAGTGAAATGAAGCACGTTAGTTATCGATATAGATCCATCGATACCAATGACTGCGGGTTGACTGCCCGAGGCAGTTCGCAATACATGATTACCACTGTAATCCATGCAAGTAAAAGATCCTTAACAACCCCCGTGTGAACGGGTGCTGAGTCCAAACTATAGTACTATCGTTGCTAAGGCAGGTAGACAGCATTCCATGTGTAAACATAACAACAAGCATTCATAAGCCACGTATAACATGCATTAACGGTTAAGTGTTAAAATAGCTTGAGTAGTGTGATAGTTGTAGTTTGAATAGTTGTAACGTATGTAACATCCAAAAGTGCTAAAGCAAAAAGGGTTCGAGTATACTCACAGCGATTGTGGATTGAAGGGAGCGCTTTACAGCGAGTACGGTTAGCCTGAATAGATTTGATAACGTAACGATAAGTGTCGCGTAAAACAGTACAGAGTGAGAGTGGTTAGGATGGCTGATCGTGTGGATCAGCAATCCGTGAGAGGGAGTCATCCGTGCGCATGACCTATCCGTGCGGATGGTGATGCGTGCGGATGGTGATCCATCCGGATAAGCTATCCGTGCGTACGACTGGCCGTGCGGATGGTAATCCGTGCGGGTTAGTTGTGCGTGCGGACGACTTATCCGTACGGGCAAGTTGTTCGTGCGGATAAACGTTCAAGTGGATTGTTTCTTCCTAAGTGTGAGATGTGTTTGTGTATGATGGCTTGTGCTTTGGAGTTTTCGTTGTAGCATTTAGAAATCACATAAGTGTTTCTACCTTCCAAGCCGGTCGCGCGGTCGACGATCCGTGCGTATGGTAGTCCGTGCGGACGGTGGTGATCCGTGCGGACAGTCTGTGCGCGCGGGCAGGGACCATCCGTCCGGATAGTCTGTTCGTGTGTATGACTTGGCCGTGCGGATGATCATCGTTTGAATTTTAGTTGAAGGCCTTAGTATCTCATGATCCGAAGAGTAATCCTTTCAGAGGTCGTCTGTCCGGATTGTTCATTCGTCGATACTCCAACCTTGTTTGGGAAGTGGGTCCCAAGGGTAGCTCGTCCGGGTGGCAATCCGTCCGGATGACCTGTGCGTGCGGATGGTAATCCGTGCGCACAGCTTGTCCGTGCGGACAGCTTGTCCATGCGGACAACTGGTCCGTGCGGACAGTCTCTGGTCTGATTGTCCCGTTCGTCTACTCTTGGTTTCTGTTGTCGTTTATCGAGACGCTCTGATTACGTGGCAACCACTTGGAATTGTGTTCTCACCCGCGTGACTAGACCGGTCAGGAACCACCCTAACTCGGCCTGTCGGTGACTCAGAACGGTCATTCCGGTTGACCCCGAAATCAGTTGTCTGTGGTAGGATTCCGGATCTGGAACTAGTGCATCACTATTATCGAGTAGGGACTAGAACCGATCAGATTCGTACCGATTCTAAGGGAAAAAGAAGGAGAGAACTTAGGATTATTTCTTTCAACTCTTTTATCCTTAGAAAAGTTTAGATCTAGGTGAGGTTATTGTGAAATCTTGTAGAAATCGTTTAGATCTGAGTTATTCTTGGTGGAATGAGGTCAAGCTTGAAGTTCATAAGAACTTCATGATGACGTCACCCGAGAATACCTCAAATCCGGATGATTTCATGGTTAAAAGTGAAGATTTGAAAGATGGAAATGTGTAGAATTGTGTAGTGATCAAAGATGTACAAGAATTAGTGCAAGATCTTACCTGGTTTGGGAGAAATCTGAGAAAAAGTGAAGAATGCGTGCGGTTCGGACGTCACTTGCCAAAAGTGGAAAAAAGTGGAGAGTGACCCGTGTATTTATAGGATGCCAAAAAGGGAAAGGGTGAGCCGTGCGCATGGTACGTACCCGGGTAGGCTATCCGCGCGGACTGGTCATCCGTGCGGATTGGCAATCCGTGCGGATTGGCAATCCGTGTGGATTGACCATCCGTGCGGATGCCGCCTGCTTGGGTATGTTTGGCGCGATGTTGCTTCGGGTTCGATTGCGAGCGATTCGATAGGGTGTCCTAGTCAAATTACTTTCAGTCCCAACTACTTCTTATAGGGTTCGACTCGGAATTCGGGTTCGGGTTCGTTTACATTCGAGTTAGACTTCAAGTTCGATTGAGTTCGCTTGATTATCACACATAGCATAAAGTAAGCATGCACAGGTAACACGTAAGGCTCACACACACGTATAACTAACAAGTAACATGTACAGTTCGAGTTGCGGTTCGATGTTGATTTGATTAGCATAGCTTGATTAACTTTATCGCATTGTTACTTCCTATCCTTCACAGTCGTAGGTCGATTGAAATATGGTAAACACGATTCGATTATTGTAATGTACGACATTTACTCCACATAATATAATTAAAATAAAAACATTTCTACGACTCAAGTCGCGCGAAATCGGTCGTTGACTTTGACCTTGACTTTGACTTTCACTCGTGAAAACACGGGGTGTTACAGCCTCCCTTTGTTTAGGGAATTTCGTCCCGAAATTAAGCTGGAAGCCGTAACTGACCGTGGATCACATGTGAGAGTCCTTCGTTCGGACCATTGAAAATCGTCGAATTAGTCGGGATTTTACGGTTAAAATTGCTGATTTTAGGATATGATGTGCGAAAATACCTGATCTAAAAGCCTATAAAGTTTTAGATTTCAATTCGAAGCCGTTTGGGAGAAATCTTGATTATTGTAGGTCCGGATTTATCTCCGATTCGATTGCGTAATAATACGTTCGACGTGCGGGAATCCGTGAACGTGCTTGACTACACATTGTAGGTCCCGGTTTGAATCCGTTTCGATTGCGAACCGACTCGTGAACGTGCGGAATCCGTACACGATCGTGACCGAACACACAAAAACGTACAAATAACCGTGATTCAATAGATCCGTATGACGTGTACAAGCTCCGAAAATCACGTTGAGAACTTTCTCCCTCTAGTTTCTCTCTTTCTAAGATTATCTCTCTAAACCACCAAATGGGCAAAAGTCCTTAAACTAACCCTAAGGGTTCTATTTATAGGCCAAGGGTATAAGGAATCTTTCTTTATTTACATTTTGCCACCCTGCCTTTCTTAATCGGACATTACTCCTTCGTTAAACAACTGTGGATACTTTGCCTTCATGTCGCTTTCGAGTTCCCAAGTGAATTCCGCGCCTCGTTTGCCTTCCCACCGGACTTTCACAATAGGAATGCGTGAGCGCCTGAGTTCTTTGGTTTGGCGATCCATGATTTCGACAGGCTTTTCCACGAAGTGTAATGTTTCGTTCACTTGTAGATCATCCAGAGGAACATGTAAGTCGTGGTCGGCGATGCACTTTCGGAGGTTTGACACGTGGAAAGTCGGATGGACATTGCTAAGTTCCTCCGGTAATTCGAGTCTGTAGGCGACTTTTCCGATCCTCTCCAGAATCTTAAAAGGTCCCACATATCGAGGCGCGAGTTTCCCCTTCTTGCCGAATCGGACTACACCCTTCCAAGGTGATACCTTTAGGAGTACGTAGTCACCAACGCCATATTCACGGGGCTTGCGCTTTTTATCGGCGTAAACTTTCTGTCGATCCCGAGCTTTCGCTAGGTTGTCCCGAATTTGGAAAATTTTGTCTGTCGTTTCTTGTAGCAGCTCCGGACCGGTTAATTGCGAGTGACCGATCTCGTGCCATACAATAGGCGATCGACATCTTCTTCCGTATAAGGCCTCGAAAGGAGCCATCTGAATGCTAGCCTGGTAGCTGTTGTTATACGAGAATTCGACTAACGGAAGGTGTCTATCCCAATTACCACCGAAGTCTAGAACACACGATCGGAGCATGTCTTCAAGCGTACGAATCGTTCTTTCAGTCTGACCGTCGGTTTGTGGGTGGAACGCAGTACTTAGATTAAGCGTTGTACCGAGTGCCATTTGAAACGTTTCCCACAATCGTGAAGTGAACCGAGCATCACGATCAGAGATGATGTCACGAGGCGTCCCATGTCGACAAATGATCTCGTCGGTGTAGATTCGGGCTAATCGTTCTACCTTGTAGTCTTCTCGTATTGGTAGGAAGTGTGATGATTTAGTCAAGCGGTCAATGACAACCCAAATGCTGTCGTGACCTGATGACGTGGTTGGAAGCTTGGTTACGAAGTCCATAGCTATGCTCTCCCACTTCCACATGGGAATTGGTGGTTGTTCGAGCAAGCCAGAGGGTCTTTGATGTTCAGCTTTGATTCTAGCACAGGTTAGGCATTTTCCGACGTAGAGTGCGATATCCCGTTTCATACCCGGCCACCAGTACCTATATCGAAGGTCATGATACATTTTGTCAGCACCGGGATGGATAGAGTATCGGGATTTGTGGGCTTCATCCATGATAATCTGTCGCAGGTTGG
>JARYGA010059040.1:0-31479 GCA_030545235.1 Helianthus tuberosus | reverse complement strand
GTCAATGTAGTAAAATGTGAGCTTTTACACCAACCATATCGAGATACTTTGTGTTAGTTTGATTTGAATTTTGAAAGTTTGAAAGATGTGTTCGATGGATATCCGTTATCTCAACGCTTCTCCTTACATTATTGATCTGGGAATTGGACAACCGCAACCGTTTTAGTGCTTCTCAATCAGATATTATTTATTGAATCATAACTGAAACAGTCGAAAAAAACTAAACCGAACCAACATAGTTGAAGGTGCAAGAGAATGGCAAGTAATCAGTTATATTTTTAATGATTTGTTTCTTATTGGCCATTATTCGACCGAGTAATCAATTGTATTTTTTTACAGACATGTCGTGCATTGTTTAAATCAGAATCATGTTCTCAAAACAAGGATCGTTCTAATAGATTAAAGAGAATAAACCAATTTTTACCATTTTTTACCCATAGTATATGGGCCGTATAATATTATACGGCCCGTATACAATCATCGTATACTGTCACACCCCGATATTTCCACATACTACCAGTGGGCCCGGTGGGGAGTATCGTGACGTAGTTGATATCATCATAGTCAATTAACACAATTATAGCACAACGGAAGTCTTGGAAAATAAAATAGTATTACAAACCCAGAAGTCTGAAAATATCAAAGTATTTAATATAGACGAGCCTGTAATATCAAATCCACAGGTGGATCTTTACAGAATGTATAAAATGAAGTTTAACAGACTTTAAGGCATCTTTAAGGATTTGCAAGATCCTTTATTTTGACACCGAGCAGCTCCCAGCCTATTATGTGTAGTACCTGTCACTTAGTCTTTTGAAAATACGTCAGTTTTCACTGGTAAATGCAATTAACCGACTCTTTTGAAAAGAGTTTATGAAAATTGATTTAAGCGCACAAGGCATAAACCATTTATAACTTGGGACAATTATTTAAGATAATCTTGTATACAGTTTTATATGTTTGTCATACATAGGGGGCCGGTTTGGAAGCCGGTCATGATTAAACCGACTCACCACTTATAAAACCCACGGAGGAGTTATCCCCAACATGTGGGTTATTTAGCATTTGCATCTGTCAGGTGTATGCCTACACCCCGTGCATAGGTCATGGCCATTTTCAAATGAAATGAGCCGAGGATATCCAGGACACAGTCGTATTAACCCCCAATGTTTATGTTATCAAACAAAACAGATTAAAACGGGTTATGTAAATTTATTAATCACAATCTGATTAAATGATTTCATACCTGACCAAGCGGTATTATTATAATACCGTATCCCAAGCCCGTATAACGGAAAATAAGTTAAAAGTATTTACCTGAGCTAATACTTGATTCACAGCAAAATAACTCAGTCTTATCCAATCTATCTAAATGCAGGTAGCTTTTATCGGGTGGCTCTAGTCTGGAGTGATGGTAATATATAACCAATTCAGAATGCTAACGGTCTTATTTAAGTCGTAGATTTAGACCGGCTAGCTTAAAGTATCTAAAGCGGTACGATATGCTAGATTAAGCGATGACCGGAATAGAATGTAATTTAGATCCAACAAGTACGAAGACTTGTATAATATGGGTAAACTAAGTACATTTTGGATTTTGAAGTATAAACGATAAGGTTAAACCCGTTTCGGCAAACTTACGTAAACTAGTTACGTAACCCGATCCGAACGCCTAAAAGCATAACGGGTAACCAAATGAATCATATACAAGTCCCTTATATTATTATGCTTAAAATATGTTAATACATCAGTAGGATGTTAACATATATGCCCAAAAAGTATTTAAAACCAAATTAAGTCCTGTAGGGGCATTTTGGTCATTTTAATGTTTATAAAAGAGGTTTTAAAGCAAACTGATGTTCTGGTCTAAAACATTCAGTAAAAATATTTGTTTTATCATGTTATATCAGTAAGATATCATTCATATGTGTGGCTTACCATTTATGGCCAAACTATGCCCCGAAAGGGTATTTTGGTCATTTCACATATGCTTTTAAGGACATTTTTGGAAATCTAAGTTCATGACTTATACCTGCTGTAATAATATTAAAATTTACTTAAAATTCAGTAGGTAACAAGTCTTGGGTGCTAATTGTGGTTTTAAACCATACTATGCACCATATTAGCGTAAAAATCGCTAATTGACGATATTTGAGATATTTATGTGATTCTGAGATTTTGGACAGCCTTGTATGTTTAAAATATTTTTATTTTTCATATCAAGTCAGTAGAAAAAGGTTTGGTATGCTAATCACATGTAAATCTCATTTTATTAGTTAAAAGGGTATTATCGTCAATTAAGGAATTTATACAAGAACTCTATGATATGGTCAGTTTATAATCTGACCAAAAATCCCTAAAAATAATATCTTAGCAGTAGGTAATGAGTTTTGGGTCAAAATCCATGTTTAAACATGCTTTATGCAAGATAGCGTAATTTAATTAATAAAAAGTTTCAATTTACGATATCTTGCATAACTTTAGTTTGAGACCAGAAACTGGTGTCAAATTTTCGGGACATACTTATATATCAGTAATGAAGCTTTTTGTCCTCTCACATTTTCAAAAATCTTGTTTATATGACATAAGGGCATAACGGGCATTTATAAGCATATTAACGGAAACTAGCATATAATCCAATATACAAATGACCAGGTAATATAACTCTAGAGGGTTATACTACAACATAATACGGTCCTAATGGAAGCTTAAAACATAAAGGATTTAAGCTTAATTGGGTCAGAACTGAAAGTCAAAGCAAAAGTCAAGCTTTTGCGACTTTCAGTTGCGAACCGACCCTAAACCCAGAATTGTCGGGTTGAACAGGCTTAGACATGTTCTAATAATGATTACCAAGTTAGTAGAGTGTTAAAATATAGTTTATAACCTATGCATTTATTGGTTTTAATTATTATTTACAATTCTGCCAAGTTTGACTTTTTAACTAAATAGTTTGACCCGACAATTAACTACGCAAACGAAATAATTAGGAGGTGCCCTTTTAAGGGTTAATCACCTACCTAACTATGGTCACATAACCACATTCATCTCGAACAGTGGCTGGACCATTTGAGTTTAAACCGAGAGTCAAAGCTAATTTACGTAACTTTGACTTTTCGGTTTTTAAATAAGAAAACTAAACTAAAGAGTGGGCTAAGACACTTACAAAGGGTCCTAGCAATCTTTTCTACTAAAAATAAGTTTCCTTTCAGATCATGAACCTCCAGAATTTGAGAGAGGAGAAGATTGAAAGAAATGGTGCAAGATGTTACGAATGAGAATATCATCTATTTATAGATTTTGGAGGGTCCTTGGATGATCAACAGGTGTTAGGTGGCTCTTGGGATGTTTACACATGTCCTAACAGCTGTTATATTTAGTTTGGAGCCCAAGGAAATCGATTTGATTGGTTTAGAAGGGATTGAAGTGGTGAACAAGCAAGAAACAAATAAAAAAAATAAAAGCTGCAGATATGGGGCTCTCGCGGCCCGCGTAGCATCTGGACAGCTCGTTCGCGGCCCGTGACCTAGTCCAGTCCGGGCTACAAGTTTGGCAGTTGGGCAGTTTAGGTCCCTAACTCTTTCTTATTCATTTTTAACTTCCAATTATGACATAAATGGCCCAATACTTTATGTATCCGTTATATTAATTTAGTATGAGGTACAAATATTATTAGTGCCAAGTTTTAGGTATGCCCGAAAATATGATAAAGTATTTTGGAGTTCCCTGTTCCTTTAAAAGGTCACTCGAAAGCTTAGTTTCGTAATTTAACGCTTTTAGTCCTTTTTAACGCACAATGGTGTGCGTAATATCGTTTAACGATATCAAAGCCTTCCATGGCCCATATTAGGTATTCCCGAGCGTATGAACGAACATTACAACGCTCCAGTTCGCTTAAATGATCACTCAATAGGTGAAGTTTTAGACGTTGACGCTTTTGGTCCCTCTAACGCGAAAACTTACGCATATTATCATTCGATAGCATCAAAGCCCTACGTAGCTCATATTAAGCATTCTCGAGAGTATGATTGCACATCATAATGCTTTGGGTTCGTTAAAAGTTCATTCAGATGTATAATTAAACATGTTGTTGCTTTTAACCCCTCTAACTCGCAAACTTGCGCGTAACTTCACTTATTGGCCTAAAAGCCTTGTATGGCCAATATTAGGCATTCCTGAGAGTATGATCAAACATCATGAGGCTCTCGGTTTGTTAAAGGTCACTTAGATGTAAGAATTAACATGTTGACACTTTTAACCCTTCGTCGCGCACACTTTCAAATAATTACGCAAACGGCTCCTCTCGTCCAACAAGTGGCTCATTTGAGAATACGGACACCGTATAAGGTCACTCAGAGGCTTAGTTTGAGCATGTTGACACTTTCAGTCCTTCTATCTTCAAGGTTTTCGATTTTAACGAAATTAGTCCCTCATAGTCAACGTTTGACTTTATTAGGGTTTATTACACGTGTCAACACATCATTGGACACGATTTTACGAGGTGTTACATCCTCACCCCCTTAAAAGAAATATCGACCCCGAGATTTGCTCAAAAAGATGGAAGTACTTTCTGTCGTATAATGGACTTAACTTCCGCAGTATATTAGGGGCCTCTACGGGCATCCCAATTAACCTATTCAATAGGTACATGCTTCCTTTCGGAGCTTCTTAACCTGTCGATCCTTGATCGATATAGGTCTTTCAATAAACCTCAGGCTTTCATCAATCTGTATGTCTTTATGAGACATTGCTAGCGATTTATCAGCTAGACATTTCTTTAAATTACAAATGTGGAACACATTGTGGATACCATCAAATTCCTAGGTAAGTTTTAGCTTATAAGATACTGATCTTGACGTATTCGATTTCCTCGAATAGTCTTTTATATCCAGGGCCCAACTCGCCCTTTATACTGAAACGTATCATACCCTTCATGTTGGTATCTTCAATAAAGTCTTGTTCCCTATTTGGAACTTTAAGAGATCTGCAACTCTCTTTTGCATTGCTCTTCTGCCGATTACTAGCAGCTTTCAGACGATTACGTATTCATATAATCTTATCCGTCGTCCCTAGGAGAATCTCAGATTCTAATAATTGGGCTTTCCCAATTCCTGACCAACAAATGAGCGTTGACACTTTCTCCCAAACAAGGTCTCCAAAGGAGCAGCCTTAATGTTTATATAATGCTATTGGTTATAGGAGAACTTAATTAGGATGAGATAGTCATTCCAATTACTATCCGAATCAATCTTAAGGAATTGACTACCCTCATGGTTAGTCGAACAAATCGACGATCCTGGGCAGCTAATAACGATTCTTATTCGTTTCCTAGTTAGGTTGCAGTAATCAATGCACAAGGGTATTGCATTGTGCCTTCCTTTATCAACAATAATCGGAGTTTTTGTAACTGATACAACTCCTAATAGGATGTCAATCCTAACTCCACTTTTCCTCTCAAGAGGTAAACAGGATTGTTCTACGGGGAAGTCATCAAGTTATCCAAGTATGACAGGGATAGCTTCAATTTTCGACTTCGGTTCACTTACAGTCGCATTGTCATGCAAATGACATATCCGTTTTACGAGTGGATGGATTCCTTAAGTAAAGACGCCTACTTAGGCATTTCTATAATGGATATCTTCTTTGAATACCACTAGCTGACTTTAGTACTATATGACCATTAGAATATCTTAGTGGTTCCATGCATTAAACATCCATACTGATCAGGCATGGACGCAATCTATGGGACACACTAGGTTACTCCAATCCTCATATGGCGCTTTTATCAAACATAGTTGGCATTCGCATTTGATAGAAATCAATGAGAAAAATAATTAAAATAATATATATTGTTGTACTCCATCTAGGGAAAGAGTACTGCTGAATTTTATGAATGAGGATTATTTGATGAGAATAGAAGAAATGATTTCTATAGTTTCATTGGTAGGTTCTACCTTACTTAGTATCTGGAGTTCTTATGAGTATCATCAAAAGTTTGTTAAGCTTATGGTCTATGAAAGACTTATTATTGCCTGTATTAAAACAGGACACTTAGCAGAAATTATCATTGATAAATGATAAGGAATGTACTTGATGACATCATGTACAGCCTCTTGGCAATCATCAGGTGAGTTCAGGCATTTCCTTTCTTAACCTTTTCAAGCTTAGCTGTACCTTCTCTGTCAGCTTTATGGCATCTAGTTCTGATGTGTCCTTTCTCACCACAGCTGTAACAAACTGCATTCATTATGTCTCTACATTCATGGGACTGATGACCAGTTCCTTTGCAGATGCCACACTGCTTTGGTCTTTGATCTATTCGACACTATCCCCAGTGTCTTTTATAGCAGTTCATACATACAGGCTTCTTACTGAACTTTTGTTGTTTCTTATTAAGCCAGTACTTGCTCTTTTTCTTAGATTTCTGGGAGTTATCCTCCTCCTTTGGTTCATCCTTCACATTCGGAGTGTGAACAGAGCTCTTTTCATGAGCAATTGAATGTGGTTTTGAATGGGATTTGGAGCGAGTAGCACTCGGCTCTTTGAACTGTTTCATGACCTTTTCCATGGCCTTTCCTACAGCTGCGTCAATCACAGTTTGGAGATTAACTCCATTAATATTGAGGTTTATGTTTGTAGCATCATTAGATGTCACGACCCCCGACCCACCCTGGACGGAATCGGGAGTCGCGAACAGTCCAGCGGTACCGGTGATTATTTTAAAAACGTTGCAGCGGAAATTTCATCAGGACCGTGAGTTAGGAAAAATATCAGAGTTTAGAAACACCGGATTTTTATTTATTAAATAGATGGGATAAACCCATGTTTTACAATGGTAGCTTTTAAATAAAGATAAATTTTATTAAATAAAACAATATTTATTAATTTGATTTAATTAATAAAATAAGCCACTTCTTGATGCCTTTCAGTGCCGTATCCATCTTTTACTCCAATCTACTGTAATTACCTGAAAAGTGTTTAAAAAGGTTTTGTCAGCGGGAAATACTGAGTGAGTTCATTCATTTTACTAAAACGACCCGTTTGTTATAATATACAGTATTAAGAGAGATTACAATGTTTCTGATATCAAGCCAATTACCCACAGTACTTGTCACTCGAATCTTTACGGTGACTGTGGTCATATCACCATTGGCTGCCCCAATGAATGACGAATATCACTAATTAGGTTCGCCCACCTAACGTGATACTTTATAGGTACGCTCACCTAACAACAGTAATGTGCACACTACCCCACATACCGGCTGTAAATTGGTGATTACATAAACTTAATCACTGTAATTATAACTTTAAAAATATTTAAGAATTCATAAAGCAATTTGATAAAAAGAGAATGACTCACTGATATCAGGCAGAATTATACGGACAAAGTTTTAGTCTATAGATAAGCCTTTGATATTGCAGCTTGATACAAGCAGAGCTTAGCCTATTATTTAGCCTTGTAACTTAATGCATACGAACTAGGTAGATAACTTAATACAGCCTTTACGATAACTCACGAGATTAAACCTTCACAACGAATGACAAAGTGCGATACTTTGCCCATCGAATTAACGATGATCCGTTGAATTAACAACGAACGACAAGGTATAATACTTTACCCATCGAATTAACGATGATCCGTTGAATTAACAACGAACGATAAAGTATAATACTTTACCTATCGAATTAACGACAATCCGTCAAATTAATGACGAACGATAAAGTATAACCCTAATGTGGGCGGCACTTTAAACATCCCTTGGATAGTTTAATCGATCGGATAATGAATCGTAAGAGCGATTGAGTTAATACCCTGTTCTGCAGCACCCCGCTATACTTAATTAGGGTTTCGTGGGTGTTATTTGAAGTAATTTGGACAGAACTCGAAGAATTTTACGAATTCTTTCGTCGAACAATTGCCCAGAAGCCAGTCCCAACTCCTGCTATTTATACACAAATTTTGTCAAGCTTACGGACCGTAAGCTTGCTGATGTTGCGGTCCGTATGGCATCTTACGGACCGTAAGACTCACAGCTTTACGGTCCGTAAGGGACTAAAAGCTGCTATGTGGTTGCCACGTGTGGGACTAGCTCTAATGAGTCGACATATTCTGAAATTTCAACTTGAAGAGCACGTAATTTGGGATAATCGTAAAGTAGGGAATATCCCCCCTGAGTTTTAGGGGCCCTGATCCTGATTCTGAAAATTATGAAAATCTTAGGGTTTGCGTAGAATTACTTGGGTGTCTTAATTAGGGTTTCCTTTTTGTTAAATTAAAATAAGAAATATTATTTTAATGAGAGTTGTTTTATCAGGGGTCCGGGTTCATACTTACGGAACGTTTTTAGGACGATTTTGTGTGAGTCGTTACATTCTACCCACCTTAATAAAATCTTGTCCTCAAGATTTACTAGAATAAATAGGAATACTTTTTCTTCATCTCATTCCAGCTTCCAAGTGTATTTGGGTTATGATATTTCTTTTGGAATTATGTCACCTTTTAGTTAATAGTATTAGAGTAGATGACCCAGAATTGAAATATTAAATTTTATGAATATGAATTGTATAATAAATAGGATTCAATGGTTTAACTGAATTAGTTCAAGAAATCGATGATAAACGAATAAAATGAAATGATAAAATGTTCAAAGTGACTAGGTTCAAATCAATAGATTCTTTAAAATGAATGTGAAGGACTTTTTAGAATCAATAAAATTCTTTGTCAAAAGAAAGCTTACTTTGATTGAGGAAGACGTAGAACTGACAGGTTCCAAATGAAATCAAAAAAAAAAAAATGATTTATCAAATATTTATGATATGAGAAATCAAAGTGTTGAAAAGAATGAATTGCAAAGATATATCAAAAGATAATAGAGTTAGTGTATTATTTTAAAGTTTCAAATTGTTTTAATTGTGAAACATTGTGATAGTACACTTTTAATGACTATACTTTTCATACTATCTCCTAGAAATTGAAATATAATAAGAGCAAATTATTTTGGTTTGACCAATCATTATATTTTTGTAAAGCAATTTGAATATATATATTATTTGTGTTCTTATCTGAACCGTATCTTATATATATCACATATAAATATTATTTAATATATATATTATTTGTTATGTATTTCTACTATATGTAAATGGTCACCACTTTTAAATAATTATTATTTTAGTATTTTATCATACTATGTAAGATATATTACAAAATATCGTAATGAAGTCATTATGTTTACAAAATATTATTTTGTAAAAGAAATCATTTATTATTTATAACTTTAAATAAGATTGGTAAAAATATTTATACAAAATATTTATACATATATTATACTTAGTGGGTCGATTCTATGGGATTACTTATTTGCCTTTGGAAATCATATAACTTTTGTGAAATGTATTTACAAATGTTGTAAATAAGTGAAAACAGAGACTATTCTTATATAGTATAAGGTTCCCTTAACCCAGCGTAGTTGATGACTTTTGTATTATTCTTATATGGTTATTTTCTTACCCGAGTGTTATGGTACATAGTTACCACAAAATATGTGATACATAATTATTTATATAATTTTATTTGTCCCTCTAATTCTGGTATTGTTTTATGAAAATATATCTTTCTCCCATGTATATATATTTCCATATAAAATTAAAATTTACTAAATATGTATGGTGACTTTAATTTATATATATTAACTAGTCATTATCATGGTTGGATATTGGTTAGTACTGCCTTGTTTAAGCATAGGTGGCCAATCCATGCCTAACTAAGGCTAGGTTACCTAATATCTGCCCTTGACAATAATCCTAGTATTTTAAAATAATACTAACATTTATTATTATTAATATTTTCTTACTAATAATAAAATTGATATTAGTATTTTATACTTAAATGGAAAAAGTTCTAATAAAAATGGTGAAATTGGCCGTCCCCAGGATCGAACCCGGGTCTAGGCCACACCCTTTCGCGCTCTTAGCCAACCGAGCTAAGTGCCTAGTTTGTGAAAATTTCCATTTTAGTTAAATATAAGCACAATAAATTCGGTACTTTTTATTATAAGTCACTCACTTATTTTGACTAAGTATTTGCTTATCCTCCTTATGGTGACTAATAAGAATATAGTAATACTATTAGGTAATCACTTATGTAAGTTTCCAAAAATAATGTTTTTCGATTGAAGATGTTAAAGTAATAATTATTACGAAAGGCTAGATTGATATTTGAAAAAAAAATCATTTAAGAGATATAAGATATATTAAAATATGACAGGAACTTGTGTATCATTATCTTATCATACGATTTGTGTTAAGATAACTTTTATAAATATTCGTATATGATATATTAGTGCAAGTTTTAAATTTTATGAAAACGTTAGTACAAGGTGACCGTGATCAAAGAAATGATTTTAGTGAAGTCGAAGACCAATTAGGCATTTTATAGTTCTAGAGAATTGAAGTGTTTGTTGGAGAATATGATATCTTTAAATCCATCATATGGGAATTTGAAATGAGCAGGTTTAAACAACTGAAATTGGTTTAAACAAAACAAGTTTAAATAAGAAAGTTCGGACATGGTCATAATAGAAACCTTGGATGCCAAAGAAAATTGAGTTTTTTCAAAAATTTATTGACTTGATATTCTGAGTCATTGTTTAGCAATAATGTGGTTTACCGTACCAAAATCAAGTCTAACTAAAGGATATTTGAGTTTGGATAAAACGACAAATTAGAATGAATCCTTTTAGTGGAAATTTAGAAATTAAACGAACCATATGTGTAACAAACGGTGCATGTGTGGATTTACCAAGAAATGAAATGAATCAATATCCGCTACTATGAAATAAATCCTTCTGGTATGATGACCGTTAGGAAAAGTAGAAATGCGAAAGTCAATTTTTTTATATGCAGAAGTCAGAATTTTCAACAAAAGAAATATAAGAACTTCTATCTGGAATTTCGAATGATAACCGTTATTTAAATGATATTATCAGGGAATGTCAAAAATACAATGAAAATAGAGAATTTGCAAAAGTATATGACTCCTTTTTCAGTGCTAATACTTATGATTCTGATTAGACTGTGCACCGATGTTTTTGTGAAATCTTGTTCTAATATACCTCAGCGAAATTTTATGTTGGTTGTAGGATCATGTGATAAAGTGTTGTTTTTAGTTCTTCTACTGACAGAATTTTAACATTAGTGTCATTGTGCCCAATTTATATTTTCCAAAGATCTTGCCTCGAAAGTTGTGTGTGATATATTTTAACGTCTGCGGACTTATAATTAAATTTTCATGTGCATTAGCACAACTTTTCATACTTCTTACTTGCGTTAATAGTTTATGGTAACGTATTAGAAATTCTTTATACTTTCAATGGTATCCCAACTTAATGGGTTTTTATTTATTATTGTCGCTTGAGTTACTAAGCAGATAATCAAACGAAAAAAATCGGAAAAGAGATTCTTAATAAAGAAATCTAGACACAGATGCAAGTGCTTTATTCTTACTTGACTTTTGGAATTTCTTTATAGATATATCTATCTATATAATCACATATTTTACAGGCTGAATTAAATATTTCATCTATCAGGTAAATGTATTTAACAAATTCATTTTTCCAAAATCAGTCAAATATCTGATTATGATACTATTTAGGGAAATCTTGTTACTCGTGTGACCTATTATATAGTCCGTCTTATCCGATTCGCGCCGGAGCGGTAATTCCACTATATCCGAACAAACTAGAGAGTCTTATTACCTCATACCCAGTCTTGCCGGAGAAAATTTTCTATTTCCCATAAATAGTATCTTTTCAAAAAGTGGCTATCTTATTAGGACTTTTATTCAGAATTAAGGAAATTTGTATTTCCATAACATATCTTATTATTATATTGATCACTACACAATTCCGGTGACAGTGTTATTTTGATCATTTTCCAATTAGTGACTCAGGTCATATTACTGTTGATCATTCTTTCAACTAGTAATTCTGGACTTAGTTATCCCGTGATATTACTTTATCAAATATATTACTTATGGCACAAAACCATTTAACCCAGAGAATGACATATATCATTTTATTTCAAACTACTATAATTTATCAAATATAATATGTTAATTTACTTAAATAATGGTAATATCGTTATTTGATTTAATTTAAAAAAATATAATCTCCGTATAGTAGAATATATTATACTTGACTATTTTATTATGGGATACATTAATTAAATTTATTTTAAACATTTATTAACTTTATTAATGATTCAATGTTTAAAATAATATTAGTCATAGGCTATGGTTACTGATACGTAGTTTCTATTGTGATTGTGGTTATGCTATTATTAGCTAACTTTCTATTAGAAAATATATATAACTTTAATTACTGTAAGTATAACTGATAAATATTTTAGGATTTTGAAAAGTCTTTGTAATTATAATTGTATCACAAAAAGGTGATAAAACTATGAAAATAGAGTGGACTTACAAACTGTGAGAAAAGAAATGAACTTACCAAAATCCATCATATTTATTTACACAATTACTTAGCTTATTGTGAAGCTAATATTAAGGCATCTTTTCTTAAGTTTGAGTCTAAATGCTACCAATTAACATCAATCCCCTAACTCTTTTATATAAATTTAGGTATTATTATTACAACACCTAAAGGCGTAAAGCAGTGGCTTTGCTTAGTGGCTCTGATACCACCTTCTGTCACGACCCCCGACCCACCCTGGACGGAATCGGGAGTCGCGAACAGTCCAGCGGTACCGGTGATTATTTTAAAAACGTTGCAGCGGAAATTTCATCAGGACCGTGAGTTAGGAAAAATATCAGAGTTTAGAAACACCGGATTTTTATTTATTAAATAGATGGGATAAACCCATGTTTTACAATGGTAGCTTTTAAATAAAGATAAATTTTATTAAATAAAACAATATTTATTAATTTGATTTAATTAATAAAATAAGCCACTTCTTGATGCCTTTCAGTGCCGTATCCATCTTTTACTCCAATCTACTGTAATTACCTGAAAAGTGTTTAAAAAGGTTTTGTCAGCGGGAAATACTGAGTGAGTTCATTCATTTTACTAAAACGACCCGTTTGTTATAATATACAGTATTAAGAGAGATTACAATGTTTCTGATATCAAGCCAATTACCCACAGTACTTGTCACTCGAATCTTTACGGTGACTGTGGTCATATCACCATTGGCTGCCCCAATGAATGACGAATATCACTAATTAGGTTCGCCCACCTAACGTGATACTTTATAGGTACGCTCACCTAACAACAGTAATGTGCACACTACCCCACATACCGGCTGTAAATTGGTGATTACATAAACTTAATCACTGTAATTATAACTTTAAAAATATTTAAGAATTCATAAAGCAATTTGATAAAAAGAGAATGACTCACTGATATCAGGCAGAATTATACGGACAAAGTTTTAGTCTATAGATAAGCCTTTGATATTGCAGCTTGATACAAGCAGAGCTTAGCCTATTATTTAGCCTTGTAACTTAATGCATACGAACTAGGTAGATAACTTAATACAGCCTTTACGATAACTCACGAGATTAAACCTTCACAACGAATGACAAAGTGCGATACTTTGCCCATCGAATTAACGATGATCCGTTGAATTAACAACGAACGACAAGGTATAATACTTTACCCATCGAATTAACGATGATCCGTTGAATTAACAACGAACGATAAAGTATAATACTTTACCTATCGAATTAACGACAATCCGTCAAATTAATGACGAACGATAAAGTATAACCCTAATGTGGGCGGCACTTTAAACATCCCTTGGATAGTTTAATCGATCGGATAATGAATCGTAAGAGCGATTGAGTTAATACCCTGTTCTGCAGCACCCCGCTATACTTAATTAGGGTTTCGTGGGTGTTATTTGAAGTAATTTGGACAGAACTCGAAGAATTTTACGAATTCTTTCGTCGAACAATTGCCCAGAAGCCAGTCCCAACTCCTGCTATTTATACACAAATTTTGTCAAGCTTACGGACCGTAAGCTTGCTGATGTTGCGGTCCGTATGGCATCTTACGGACCGTAAGACTCACAGCTTTACGGTCCGTAAGGGACTAAAAGCTGCTATGTGGTTGCCACGTGTGGGACTAGCTCTAATGAGTCGACATATTCTGAAATTTCAACTTGAAGAGCACGTAATTTGGGATAATCGTAAAGTAGGGAATATCCCCCCTGAGTTTTAGGGGCCCTGATCCTGATTCTGAAAATTATGAAAATCTTAGGGTTTGCGTAGAATTACTTGGGTGTCTTAATTAGGGTTTCCTTTTTGTTAAATTAAAATAAGAAATATTATTTTAATGAGAGTTGTTTTATCAGGGGTCCGGGTTCATACTTACGGAACGTTTTTAGGACGATTTTGTGTGAGTCGTTACATTAGATTTTGTCGCATCATTAGTTTCGCGACTATTGTTTGCCTTATCCGAGTTTGCCATACTCGAAGCTTGGTACTAACCACCAAATTAAACAATTGTTAGTCATCATCCTGACGATCTGACATAGATTAGCCACGGCATCAATAAACCGTATAGGCTATTATGTTCCGAACATTCCTAATGAATGTTATTTGAAGGAATATTAGTTTCATTTAACCTAGGTCACAAGAGAACCATCAATGGCATTTAAGGTTTGGACCAAGTCCATAACCTTTTTAACAGGGAATCACAATGTCACAACTGTTTTTGTCATAAAGACGATTATGGATAGCTCAAAGGCTAGCCTTTCAGGACTTTTAATATATATATATATATGGCACGGAGGCCCGTCACTAGGGACATAAAAGGATATGGCATAAAGCCTAGTCATGAAGGACATAAATAATCATAAGGCGCGAAGGCCTTGTCGCAAGGGACATTTAGATATGGCACAAAATGGCCTTGTCATAAGGGACATTATAAGATATGGCACAAATGGCCTTGTCACAAGGACGTTATAAGATATGGCACAAATGGCCTCGTCACAAGGACGTTATAAGATATGGCACAAATGGCCTCGTCACAAGGACGTTATCAACTCTGGCACAAAAGGCCTGTCATAAGGATGTTAACATTTAATATGTCAACTTGTCACGAATGACAAATTATAGCACATTGGCTTGTCATGAATGACTTAAAATATAACTCTTGGTTTGTCACAAGGACATTAATTCATAAGCCGCAATCTTATTAGATCAGGGGCTTTAAGGTTTGAACATTGTTCTTCACCTTTGGACAGAGAGTCATAGACTACAACTGTCATCGTCCTGAATGACGATTTATTTTGGCACAAAGGTAAACCAATTGACATCACTAATGGATGTTTATATATAATCATCGTATTTGATGATATTAGTCATGATCACATTGATCATATAGACTGCGAAACATGAGCATAGTTTTCCACTTTGGACAGGGAACCATAATGGTCACAACTGTCATCGTCTCAAATGGACGATATAATGTAGCACGTAAACGAGACATTACTAGGAATGTTTAGTATGATTAAGATGTTGATGAGGTTAGTCATGATCACATTGATCATATAGACTATTAGGTTTGGGTATAACCCACCACTTTGAACAGGGGATCACAAAGACCACCACTATCTTTGTCTTATCGACAATAGAGTAAAGTATAGCCTGTAGGCATTTCATCACTAGGGATGTTATTATTATGATCATCGTACTGATGATATTAGTCAGGATCGCAATGATCATATAGACTTTTAGGCTTGAGCATAGCTCACTACCTTGGACAGGGGATCATAAAAGATCACCACTGTCTTTGTCACAATTGGACAGTATAAGTTGGCCCGTAGGCGAAACATCATTAAGGATGTTAAGTATAATCATCATATTGATGATTATACTTAATATCCTACGATCGCATTAATCATATAGACTATTAGGCTTGAGCATAGCTCATTACCTTGGACAGGGGATCACAAGGATCACAATGTCAGTGTCTCAAATGGAGAATATACTATAGCCCGTAGGCAAAACATCACTTAAAGGATGTTAAATAACATGATCATCATATTAGATGATATTAGTCATGATCGCATTGATCATATAGACTATTATGTTTGGACATAGTCCAATATTTTTAGACAGGGAGTCGTAGACCACAACTATCGTTGTCTTATTGGATAACAAGTATAGCCTGTAGGCACTTCACCACTAATGGATGTTTATGGTATGATCATCACATTGATGATACTTTCCATGATCTACTTTGATCATATAGGCTTTAAGGCTTGGACGTAACCCAATACCTTGACGGCTGGTGTGGTTTCTCAAGCCACACTTCCAGGAGTGTTAACATGTTCTTGGATGTTAACAAGGATTAATTGTCTTAAGAGGGTTTTACCATCATAGCCATGTTCATAGACATATAGGCTAGGTTATACCATTAAGAGGATCTTTTGAAATTTTCAGCTGATCGATAAAGTTCGAGTAAAATCGGAACTATCGTCTGATAAAGGACGAAATGAATACCTATATAAAATTTTCAAAATTTTCCATAAATCATTAGGAATTTCCAATAGTCCCTCAATCAGGACTTTTAGTAATTCCTTTGTCCACATAGGGACTTTAAAGCAACTCTAGTCCACGCAGGGACTAAAAGGAAAATATAAGTCCGTATAGGGACTATAAGATATGTCCACATTGGGATTATTATGATATATCATGTCAACGAAGGGACGTTATTTAAACAATTGTCCTCACAGGGACATTAAATCAAAAGATACGTCCTCATTGGGACTGATTAATGAAACCACATGTCCTTGAAGGGACTATAATGAAATATCATGTCCACAAGGGACTTTAATGGAATAATATGTCCATAAAGGGACTTTGATGAAATGATATGTCTTTAAAAAGGATTTCAAAATAATATGTCCATAAAAGGATTATAATGGAATATAATGTCCATGAAAGGACTATTTTGAAATATCAAGTCCACGAAAGGACTATTTTAAAATAGTGTATCCACAAAAGGGATTTTAATAAAATCACACGTCCATGAAAGGACTATATTGAAATAGTATGCCCACCAAGGGACTTTATTGAAATATAACGTCCACAAGGGACTATATTGAAATATAATGTCCACGAAAGGAGTATATAGCAAATGCCCATACAGGGTCTTAATTCGAAAGGTTTGTCCCTACAGGGACTATATAGAAGAGATAGGTCCTTATAGGGAGTTAAAGGATGATGGATATTATGAAAGAAGGATTCTCTAACGCCTTCCCTGCTCCATTTCGATTGTTTTTCTTCTTTGTTTACCATGTACGGTAGGGATACTGAAGACCTCAGTGAATAAGGTAAGTATTCCAATCAGGATCCGTTATAGAAGTAGAATTCTAAAATTCCATGGTTAAAGAATGATATGGATCACGGATTGGGTTTTGACTGATATGAGCCAAGTCTGGGCTTCCAGAATTTGGAGGTAAGAATTAGGAATCATTAGAATCCACTTGTATCATTTTCAATACGGGAGCCTCAGGGACCTCTTGGTATGGACTCCAAAGTTTGATTACAAATTTTAATGGGTTTGGTTTTAGGAATAAGTCCATGAAGGTCTTCCTCCAACCCGATCGCATGCTTATCCTAGCCGTATTACGAAGCTTTGCATTCCTTGGCTTCGGATGAGGAGAATCTCCATCAACGGCTTCCTTGCTTGGCGACTTATTCAAAATACATAAAATCGAAAACAATGTTTACTTAATAGGGATGAGAGCATTCTTATGTTAAGTCTAGACTCAGGAGGTCTAAGGAATATGCTACTGTGTCATTTGAGATTAAACACAAGAGGTTAATGTTTAATTCACTCAAACGTTGGCTCTGATACCAACCTGTTGTGACAACCCTCACAATTACAGGTATCCGTACAATTAATTAATATTAAATTTGTGCTTAATGATTGTGCTTGATTACAACTGACGAATTAAACTGCTTTATGATTTTTGCATCATACATACATATGCATCACATTCATGCTGTCACTCAATTTATTACACACAAACTTTAGTGACAAACTTGATGCACAAAGCACAGTTAGCACAGTGAGCGGATAACTCAGAAACATGCTGACAATACCAGCACATAGACAAACACTATATTGAGGCCGAGTATGAGCCGGAGACGAGGTACTACACTAGTATGGAGTGTAGGGAAGTAAGGATCATAAGACTGCGTCACTAGGTGATAGCTTAGGTGCCGGAAAGTGCCTAAAACCCACTCTAAGTGCAGAATTCTGCACTTATTAACAAAATTCAGCATTTAAATATGCTAGTCACTTGCAAAAATTATGGCAGAATGGTCCTGTATACTTTCCTAAGTGCCGGGAATTAATTGTGACACAAAAAGCTATATAAAAGACACTTTACGGAATAATTAAGCACTTTAACGGAACAATACCAAACCGAACAACCGGACATTACCCGGAATCATGGTTGTAAAACAAGGTCTCCAAGGCCGAGTACTCCCCGAGTAGTCGCTACAAGGTAGGTTGCCGAGGCGACTTTCTTCAACTCCGACTAATTACTCGGAATCGATCAAATGCGGTCAACATCGGCCAAAATCGGATCTAGCAGGTCAACTTAGGCCGAGTTTGACTTAAAATAAAATAAAACATAATTTCTATGCCTATCATATTAAAGAATGAATATCAATTTCACATATTTTGTTATAAATATTAGTATATTTATGTTATTTGACATATATTTAATTTCTGAAAACTAATTTCTTTATAATTTGGCATGTCCGAGTACTCCCCGTGTACTCTCCGCCTAGGCCGAGTACTCTCAACTCCCCGGTCGACCGACTAGGGAGCGCATAGCGACTTTTGCAACCATGCCCGGAATACAAAAATATTGATAAAAACATTGTTACACTTTTTCTGAGCTAGTTATGGTCCCCGAGCACTATAACACCTTACATAATACCCGGTACACACTAAACACTAGACATAGCATCCAACTTCCACTAATTAACTTATTTACCCCCAAATAATACACTTAACCTCCCTCCCTTGGCTGATTTTCGGTCCATATTGTCCCACACCCAAGATAAATTCAAAATCTTCTAATATCTCTTATATATTCACCTTGGGACTTTGTGAGAACATGAGTTGACATTATTGTACACTCTAGACACTAGCTTTTACCACTTAGCACTCTAACTAACTACCTTTCACCAAATAACTTTCACTTACCCCCCCCACCATACGATTACTTAATCACTACCACAAGATTTATTTAAAATCTTCTTATGATCCTTCCATATCTTCTTATTGGAATTAGTGAGATGTTGTTGTGTACTTATGTAGACACCTTATCCAATGGGTATTAGAACTTGGTTATAAAACAACCTACACATTACCATCTCCACTAAACACCACAACACTTCTTCTTGCCCCCTCCCACCTCTCGGCCGTAGCTTTCACCACCCTCACCATTTTTTTTTTAATTCAAGCTCTAGTATTCCAAGACTCTTACAAGGTGCACAAAGGTGAATCACGAAGTGTGGAGCTCACGGATCGTCAAGGACCTCCCTCGTGTGCTTTTATCCACCCGTTTTTCTCTAGTGTTTCTTCCCTAGCTTAAAAGCTAGTAGTAAGCTTCTTGATCCTCATTTATTTCTTATTTATGGTGGTTAATAGTTATTTTATGATGAAATTCTATGAACACTAAAAGATCATGAACACAAAACTTGAACATAAGCTAACTTGATGATGGAATCTTGATGATATAAAGTTATTTTGTATATGTGATGAGTATTTAATGATTTCTTGGTGATATGTTGAATGATCACCATAGTAAACTTGTTAGATCATGATTAAAAACATGGTCTAACAAGATGAGAGGTGGTTATGTGTTACAAGAAATAATCACCTTTTAGAACTAAACATGGACTTGAAAGAAAAATGTTTTTCTTGTAAAATAACAAACAAAGTGAACTATTAATCTTGTAAATCTAAGGCTTGTGAATGATATTCCAAGGAAACTAAGTTTAAAAAGATGGTTTTTGAAAGGTTATGATTTTTACTGAACATACACTATTTTTAGTAACAAGATAAGTGTGGAAATACTTTTAAAAGTAAGAAGATCCAATAAATACACATTTTTGCAAAACTAGTTTACAAGTTGTAAAAACTTAAAATCTTTAAGAACAAGGTTTTAATAAAAGTAAACACACTTTGGAGGGTAACTAAACCCACTAAACACCCTACAAAGTTACTACGCGTTTTTATGAAAAACCAAGTTCATGTTGACATGAAAAGTGCATTGTTTTTACATTTGACTAGTGTAATAGTGTTTAGTAACTTGTTGTTGATTGATTGTTATGATTTTTACAAAAGAAAATGATATGCTTATAAGCATGGACACCTCCATTTACAAAGGAAACTCTGGCGAAATTTTTCTAAAATTCCAACACATAGAAAATATTTTTCTAACAAAGGTTACAAGTATATTTTACAACTTGTGTTTCGAATATAAACTTCGCCATGGGTTTTGTCACAAAAATACTAAGTCTCGGAGGACGATTTTGTAAATAAAAATGGGTAAATATATATTTAGAATATATATTTTATACAAGACACTTGTGTGAATATTTGTATATTTTGTGAACTAGTTATATTATTTTAGGATAAAATAATATAACTTAACAAATACCATGGAAATTACAACTCCAAAATAATACCAAAAATACCAAGGAATAAAATATTTAAGTTGCATGTATAATAACGTGGAACCGAGCTAGAAGACGTAACTGATGAATTATTCCAGAAAATACTCTTACAAATATATTTTGGTAAAATATTATTTTGGAAACTAAAGAAGTAAAAATATATTATTTTTGGGAAAAATGCATATATTTTGGGAATAAGTTATTTTGGACAAATGAGTTAAATATATTTTTCCAAGTGGGACTTAAAATATATTTTTCGAAACTACAAAGGTACATGTATAAATACCCCCATCCTTGGGAAGGAAATACGCATATAAATACTTGAGAAGTATGGATACGAAATAGCTGCCTAACTATTATTCCAAAAACCTTAAAAATTATTTAAGTTAAAATAATTTATTTTAACAAATGATTGTAACTTGGATAATGTCAAGGAATCATAACTCAAACATAAATACAAAGGCAAGGCACGGCCCGATCGTCTAATAGACATTAGTACATTGTAGGGAGTCGTGTTTGCTGACGGGACCGGAGATTTGAGTACGATACAGGAGACGCACTACAGTGAGTTCATGTCCCCCTTTTCTCTTAACTGTTTTCAGTTTTATACTTCGGGGGTGGAATACATGTTACAATTATTACAGACGCTTTTATACATGGTATGGTTAGCTTAAGGAGGGTTTACTACTTAGATCATGTGAAAGGTGGGTACAACACTTAAGGCCATTAATCCTCGTTGTTAGGACCGAGGGACATGAGTGATAGATCTATGTGGGTGTAGCGAGCCCACACCCATGAGGCCAGGGTGGCCCATAGTGGTGACTGTGTCTTACAACCGGAGGCCCGGTACAAATTTGCTAGGTTTGAGTACTTCCTGCACCGTTTCACACATACCAGTGGCTTTGCAACCCATTGGTGATCTTTTTTTCCTTAATTGCTACATGCCAGGGACTTTCATACATACAGACACATTACAAAGGTTTTTACATACTCACTTACACATGAACTCGCTCAACTTTTGTTGATTTTTCAAACTACATGTATTTCAGGAAACTAGCGGATCTGGCGGGGTATGCATATGTCTAGTTGCGTTGAATAAAAGATGTCATCCAGGGTAGTTGGTTTAGGAGGTGTAACCCTTATCTGGACGGGTTACATGTCTTTAAACCACGTCTTATTTTAAGTCTTTTGCTGTGTCTCATGAACACGTCGTAAACAAGTATGGTTTGTAACTTATGTTAGGTGTCATTTTCAAACAATGATGTTGTTGTATTTTTAAACTTAATGAATGGATGAACATCTTGTGTTTTATTTTCATATAGCATTGTTATGATTGTTGCTATGGTATTAAGAAGTCACACTAAAATAAACCCACGCTTCCGCAAAAGCCAGGGTGTGACAGCTTGGTATCAGAGCCTCGATCATAGCGAACTAGGATTCCTTCTCGAGTCTAGACTATGATCATCAGGGCTCTCACGAAAATGTTTTCAAACATTTTTACATTGCATACATTATACGTCCAGATCCAGGGAACAAACATTTTTACAAACAAAAAGGCACAAATACACATTTCAAAAGGGTATATTTATAATTCAGTCTTAGAGACCGAGGGAGGATCAGTCCTAGAGACTGAGGGAGGATCAGTCTTAGAGACTGAGGGAGGTTGGTCTTAAAGACCAGGGATTTAGTCTTAGAGACTAGGAGGTTGGTCTTAGAGACCAGGGATTTAGTCTTAGAGACTGGGAAAATTGGTCTTAGAGACCAGGGAGTTGGTCTTAGAGGCCAGGGAGTTAGTCTGAGAGACTAGGGAATTTAGTCTGAGAGACTGGGTGGGATAGTATGGGGAAGACTAGGATGATTACTTGCTTACATTGATTGTGACTTACATGCTTATTTGACTACATGTTGATATATGTGCATATGTGTGGTTGTGTTACAGACATCATGCCATCATCTTCTGATACCGGAGTGTCAGACACATTGGATCCTATGGCGATAGTCTCGGACGACGAGATTCTATCTGAGAGTGAGGTTTATGCGTCGGATACTACGAGCACTGATGAGGATGATTTCCAGCCGTTTGCTCTTCCAGAATTTGGGGATGATATTCCTCTAGCTGATGGTCCATTCGACGGGGATCTACCTCTCATTCAGATCCCTGCTCCTCTCCCACTCGCTGCAGTTCCGATCGAGGATCTGCCACATGACGAGTTCGCTGATGATGACATCGACTTATACATTGAGGGTCCCCCGGAGGGTGACCAGGATGGTGTGGCCCTTATGGATGACGATGTCCCTCCTGCTGATGTTCCCGTTGATGATCATGTTGTTCCCATGGTTGAGGTTCATGCTGATGTTCCCGTTGATGACCCTGTAATTCCTATTGTTGAGGTTCCTGCCGCTGACGCTGTTATCTTGCCACCTGCTGAGGCTCACGTAGAGGAGGCTCCTTCTGATTCATCTGGTCCAGACTCGTTTGAGTCTGTGGCATCCGCATCTATTCACGACCAGGGCGTGCAGCGCTACCCTCCTGACGCAGACTCAGACATGGTGATGTCTGCTGCGCCTGTCATTCCCCATGACGTCGACCCAGATCCTGAGGTCGAGTTCGTACCTGCTGAGCCTGTTCCATTGGCCCAGAGCCTGTCATTGCTCATGACCCTATTGATGCTCCAGCAGTTGTACTTTTTCCGGATCCCTTACCAGAGCCTGATCATATTGATATACCAGTCTTGGCACCACCTATTGTTGATGCACCAGTCGTCGTACCACCGGTTTCTGGTGTTCCTATTGTTGATGCACCACTGCCTGATCCTGTGCCGGTGTTTGCCGACCGTGCACCTTTTGCCACACATGTCGATCCAAGATATGCTGACACCCATAATGGGTGGATCGAGGACGACGATTATCCATCTTTTGTTGTACCAGTCACACCCACTGTTGCACCCGTTTTTGCACCGCTTGATGTTCCCCAGTATCATCCGCACGTATCTGATGTCCACCGCACGGACTTACCCATCACCTTTCTACAGGATATCCTTCCTCCCCGTCTAGGGGAAGGACCTTCCACACAGCACCATGATCACGTGCCACCTACGACAACAACTTTTCCTTTTATGCCCTCTTTTACACCTGCCCCACACACTACTTTTCCTGCTTCAGCACCTATGGGCGAGCCATTTTTGTGGTCATCTCCCAATGTCATGCCTCTGTCAGACCCGTATCACCCTTTCCATGTCGGATATTCCACGGAGGACATACTTATATCCCTACAGTTACAGCAGGATGCTTTGAGCAGACGCGTTTTGGAGCTGGAGAGGACCCCGCGTCCTCCACCTTGTCACTGTCAGTCTCCTTTTGCTACACCACCAGCTCCTCTTCCACTGCCCCCTGATTCTGATGTTCGTTTCCTCACCCCTGAGCAGCAGATAGCTTACCTGTTGCGCGTTATCCATTCACTTGAGGAGGATTGGGTGCGTTTGCGCCGTTTGATTTTCTTCCCTCCTCCTCCTCCTCCCCCATCAGCATGAGGATTTTTGGTCTGTTGCAGGTAGTGTTACTTTTGGTGAGAAGACAGCGATTGAGCCGACTACACAGCATTTTGAAGACCGCATTTTGGCATGATGACTTTTGATATCTGATTTTTGGTTGTTGTATATGGCAAGATAGTTTAGACAAGGGCGATGTGGCCCTTAGTCGCTTTTGATGTACGATACAGTTATAAAACTTGTATACATTGTATTGTGGTCTTGATTATATGATAAGCTAAATCGCAGTGTTCTCATCATATGCGTTGTTGAATTATTTGCTTTATATTATAACATGGGATGTTATGTGTTATGAGGTTGGTGGATATTATTATATATGCATATTTACTATACTTACTATGACCTGACCAATATGATCATCTTTTAGAAGATGTCTCCATGACGAAACACACGCCTGCCTACTACTGAGGTGGAACTCCAGGAGCGGATTGCCTCAGCGATAGCACAGTACGAGGCCTCCCGCGCAGAAACCAGCAGGAATACCTCAAACACTAACAACAACAACCCACCCAATGGTAAAATCCAAGTCCCTTGAGACACATTACGACACATTTGGGTATTTCTTACACATCCGCTAACACCTTCTGTAAATGTTATCGCCTGTACAGGCTGCACCTACAAACAATTTCTTGACTGTAAGCCCTTAAACTACGACGGCACTAGAGGCGCTGTTGCATTTGTCAGATGGGCAGAAAAGACGGATTCTATTTTAAGGATGAGCAAGTGTGCTCCTGAACAGCAAGTTACATACATCTCAGGGCTCTTTCTTGATGGTGCTTTATCATGGTGGAATTTGCAAGTACAGACCTTGGGAGAAGCGGCGACATATGCATTAACATGGACTGAGCTAAAGGAGCTCATGAGGAAGAAATACTGTTCACGGGCCGAAATACAAAAGCTGGAAACGAAATTCTGGAATCTTAAAATGGACGGCCCGAAAATCGCCGAGTATGTTCAGAGGTTTCATGATTTGTCCCATGTGGTACCTTACATGGTTACGCCTGAATTCAAATGCGTGGAGCGTTTCATCTGGGGGTTGGCACCCCAGATTATGAGCATGGTGACAACATCGAAGCCTGCCACAATTACTGAGGCAATTGATCTAAGCGTGGCTTTAACTGAAGAGGCGATCAGGCTAAACAAGTTTTCAAATGCTGATCAGAAAAAGAAGGAGACTCATGTGGAGTCATCTGGCGAGAACAAACGAAAGTTCTCCAATTTTAAAAAGGGCACCAGCAGCACCAGCAGGAAGAAGAAGGTGAACCCACCAGTTGAAGCTAAAACTGGTGCTGAAGTCAAGGGAAAGGGATACATGGGCGCTTTGCCCAAATGTGACATATGCCTGTACCATCATTCTGGTCAGTGCAGGTTAAGGAAATGCGAGTCTTGTGGTAAGGATGGCCATTCAAAGAATACATGTTGGGTTTGTACAGGTGCTAGTCGTGGTAACAATGGTCAAAGGGGTTTTGGTAACAACAATCGCGGTGGTAACGGAAATGGGAACCGCAACGGCGGAAATGGTAATCGGGGGAATGTTGGAAACCAAGCCGGGAACCGGGGAGCAAACAATGCCCAAGGTGGTAATGGTAACGTTCTAGGACCGGGATGTTTTAATTGCAGAGATATCGGGCACTTCAAGCGCGAATGCCCAAAACTCAATCAAGCTCGTGGAAGGGTATTCAACATTGGAGCAAGGGAAGCACGCCAGGACCCGAATGTTGTCACTGGTACGTTCCCTATTAATCAACGCTTTGCATCTGTGCTATTTGATACTGGTATCGACTATAGTTTTGTATTGCTAGAATTTAAGAAAATGCTTGGGTTAACTGCTAGTAAATTAGACATTCCGTACTCAATTGAACTGGCTAATGGAAAGCTAGTTGAAACAAATGAAGTTATCAGAGGTTGCATGATAGAGCTGGGAGAACACGAGTTTACACTGGATCTACTGCCAGTCAAGTTGGGAAGCTTCGACGTGGTAGTAAGGATGGATTGGTTATCAAGCAACAAAGCCGAAATTGTATGTCACGAGAAGACCATTCGCATCCCATTGGTGGACGGAGAAACGATTGTGGTACATGGAGAGAAGCGCGATACGCCTCTTAGGATCATTAGCTGCTTGAAGGCTAGAAAATGTTTGAAGAAGGGATGTGTCGCCTTCTTGGCACACATCGTGGATAAAGAAGCAGCTGAACCGAGGCTAGAAGATATTCCAGTCGTAAAGGAGTATCCTGAAGTCTTTCCATAAGACTTTCCAGGATTGCCGCCACAGCGACAAGTCGAGTTTCACATTGACTTGGTTCCAGGTGTCGCGCCTGTGGCTAAGGCACCTTATAGACTTGCGCCGTTAGAAATGCAGGAGTTGTCGATGCAACTTCAGGAGTTGCTAGACAAGGGATTTATCAGACCAAGCTTCTCGCCTTGGGGAGCTCCAGTTTTGTTCGTTAAGAAGAAAGATGGTAGTTTTCGCATGTGTATCGACTACCGGGAGCTGAATAAGCTGACTATCAAGAACATATATCCTTTGCCAAGAATTGATGACCTGTTCGATCAATTACAAGGTTCAAGTTTTTACTCAAAGATCGACCTTCGATCGGGTTATCACCAGTTAAGAATTCAAGATGAAAGTATTCCCAAGACTGCTTTTAGGACTCGTTATGGACATTACGAGTTCCTGGTTATGTCGTTTGGGCTGACAAACGCACCGGCAGTTTTCATGGATTTGATGAACAGAGTTTGTAAACCGTACCTCGATAAGTTTGTGATTGTGTTCATTGATGACATTTTGATCTACTCGAAGACGAAAGAAGAGCATGAGCAACACTTAAGAGCTATACTAGAGCTATTTAAAAAGGAGAAGTTGTACGCAAAGTTCTCGAAGTGCGAGTTCTGGTTACGCGAAGTCCAGTTTCTTGGTCATGTGGTTAATGGAAATGGAATTCATGTGGATCCCACAAAGATCGAGGCGATCAAGAACTGGGAGACTCCTAAGACACCAACCGAGATTCAACAGTTTCTAGGTTTGGCCGGTTATTATCGCAGGTTCATTGAGGATTTCTCGAAAATCGCTCAACCTTTAACCACTCTCACACAGAAAGACAAGAAGTTTGATTGGGGAGACAAACAAGAAGAAGCGTTTCAACTGTTGAAAAACAAGCT
This sequence comes from Helianthus tuberosus, assembly GCA_030545235.1. Taxonomy (NCBI): domain Eukaryota; kingdom Viridiplantae; phylum Streptophyta; class Magnoliopsida; order Asterales; family Asteraceae; genus Helianthus; species Helianthus tuberosus. Next base: position 4,041 of record JARYGA010059040.1, on the reverse strand, counting down.
CTGTGACGCGCCAATCTTATCACTACCCGAAGGCACGGACGACTTCGTGGTATATTACGACGCCTCGCGTCAGGGTTTAGGCTGCGTGTTGATGCAGCGACAGAAAGTCATAGCATATGCTTCTCGCCAGTTGAAAGTCCACGAGAAAAATTACACCACGCATGATTTGGAATTGGGAGCGGTGGTGTTTGCATTGAAAATCTGGCGACATTACTTATACGGCACGCGATGTATAATCTTCACTGATCACAAGAGTCTGCAACATATTTTTGATCAAAAAGAGCTTAACATGAGGCAAAGACGCTGGGTAGAACTATTGAACGATTATGATTGCGAGATCAAGTATCACCCGGGGAAGGTGAATGTGGTCGCCGACGCACTAAGTCGGAAGGAAAGGATCAAGCCCATAAGGGTTAGGGCTTTGGAAATGATCATACAGACGGACCTCTCGTTGCGCATTCGTGCTGCGAAGAGAGAAGCTCTCAAGGAAAGGAATGTCGAGAATGAGTATCTCCGTGGTATGGAGAAGCAATTGGTGCCAAACGGGGAAGGAATTTTGTGCTTCATGAAACGAATTTGGGTTCCTTTGTTTGGTGGTTTGAGAAATGTTATTTTTGACGAAGCCCACAAGTCACGGTACTCGATTCATCCAGGATCGGATAAGATGTACCAAGATCTTAAGGATTTCTATTGGTGGCCGAGGATGAAAGGCGATGTTGCGGTATATGTTGGCAAATGTTTAACTTGCGCCAAGGTGAAAGCCGAGTACCAGACGCCTTCAAGTCTTCTGCAGCAACCTGAAATACCCCAATGGAAATGGGAACAAATTTCAATGGACTTCATAACGAAATTTCCAAGGACGCCCAAGGGCCATGATACAATTTGGGTAATAGTAGACCGTCTAACGAAATCTGCGCACTTTTTGCCAATCAAGGAAAAAGACAACACAAGTAAACTTGCTGAAATATACATGAGGGAGATTGTTGCACGACATGGAGTACCTCTCTCAATGATCTCTGATAGAGATGGACGCTTCGTGTCAAGGATTTGGCAATCCTTCCAAGAAGCATTTGGTTCTTAGCTGAATCTGAGTACTGCATTTCATCCGCAGACAGACGGACAGAGCGAACGAACGATTCAAACATTAGAAGACATGTTGCGAGCTTGCGTAATGGATTTAGGTAGGAATTGGGACACTCACCTACCATTGGTTGAATTTTCATACAACAACAGTTACCATGCAAGCATTCAAGCTGCACCGTTCAAAGCTCTCTATGGACGTAAATGTCGATCACTGATTTGTTGGGCTGATGCGGGTGATAGACAACTAGTTGGTCCGGAATTGGTCCAGGAAACGACAGACAAGATTGCACAGATCCGAGAGCGCATCAAAGCGGCTCGTGATCAACAAAAGAGTTATGCGTACCTAAGAAGGAAACCTCTGGAATTTGAGGTTGGTGATATGGTTTTGTTGAAGGTTTCACCCTGGAAGGGTGTGGCACGCTTTGGGAAGCGTGGAAAGTTGAATCCGTGATACATTGGTCCATTCAGAATCCTGCAAAGGATTGGGCTTCTAGCATACAAATTGGACTTACCTGCTGAACTTAATGGCGTTCATGATACATTTCATGTATCTAATTTGAAAAGGAGTCCAACTCAAGAAACAGTTGTCATTCCTGCCGACGAAGTTCATATTGACGACACACTCCACTTTACTGAAGAACCTGTCGAGGTTACTGATTGGAAGGTTAACAAGACACGCCGGAGTAGTGTCAAACTCGTCAAAGTTCGATGGAATGCACGACACGGGCCAGAATTCACGTGGGAGCATAAGGATCATATGAAAGCCAAGTACCCACATTTATTCCCCAAGACCCCTGCATCTAGTAGCAGAACTTAAATTTCGGGACGAAATTTTCTTAGCAGGGGGAGAATGTGACAACCCTCACAATTACAGGTATCCGTACAATTAACTAATATTAAATTTGTGCTTAATGACTGTGCTTGATTACAACTGACGAATTAAACTGCTTTATGATTTTTGCATCATACATAGATATGCATCACATTCATGTTGTCACTCCATTTAATACACACAAACTTTAGTGACAAACTTGATGCACAAAGCACAGTTAGCATAGTGAGCGGATAACTCAGAAACATGCTGACAATACCAGCACATAGACAAACACTATATTGAGGCCCAGTATGAGCCGGTGACGAGGTACTACACTAGTATGGAGTGTAGGGAAGTAAGGACCAAAAGACTGTGTCACTAGGTGATAACTTAGGTGCCGGGAAGTGCCTAAAACCCACTCTAAGTGCAGAATTCTGCACTTATTAACAAAATTCAGTATTTAAATATGCTAGTCACTTGCAAAAATTATGGCAGAATGGTCCTGTATATTTTCCTAAGTGCCGGGAATTAATTGTGACACAAAAAGCTATATAAAAGACACTTTACGGAATAATTAAGCACTTTAACGGAACAATACCAAACCGAACAACCTTACATTACCCGAAATACAAAAATATTGATAAAAACATTGTTACACTTTTTCTGAGCTAGTTATGGTCCCCGAGCACTATAACACCTTACATAATACCCAGTACACACTAAACACTAGACATAGCATCCAACTTCCACTAATTAACTTATTTACCCCCAAATAATACACTTAACCTCCCTCCCTTGGCTGATTTTTGGTCCATATTGTCCCACACCCAAGATAAATTCAAAATCTTCTAATATCTCTTATATATTCACCTTGGGACTTTGTGAGAACATGAGTTGACATTATGGTACACTCTAGACACTAGCTTTTACCACTTAGCACCCTAACAAACTACCTTTCACCAAATAACTTTCACTTAACCCCCCCCCCCCCACCATACGATTACTTAATCACTACCACAAGATTTATTTAAAATCTTCTTATGATCCTTCCATATCTTCTTATTGGAATTAGTGAGATGTTGTTGTGTACTTATGTAGACACCTTATCCAATGGGTATTAGAACTTGGTTATAAAACAACCTACACATTACCATCTCCACTAAACATCACAACACTTCTTCTTGCCCCCTCCCACCTCTCGGCCATAGCTTTCACCACCCTCGCCATTTTTTTTAATTCAAGCTCTAGTATTCCAAGACTCTTACAAGGTGCACAAAGGTGAATCACGAAGTGTGGAGCTCACGGATCGTCAAGGACCTCCCTCGTGTGCTTTTATCCACCCGTTTTTCTCTATTGTTTCTTCCCTAGCTTAAAAGCTAGTAGTGAGCTTCTTGATCCTCATTTATTTCATATTTATGGTGGTTAATAGTTATTTTATGATGAAATTCTATGAACACTAAAAGATCATGAACACAAAACTTGAACATAAGCTAACTTGATGATGGAATCTTGATGATATAAAGTTGTTTTGTATATGTGATGAGTATTTGATGATTTCTTGGTGATATGTTGAATGATCACCACAATAAACTTGTTAGATCATGATTAAAAACATGGTCTAACAAGATGAGAGGTGGTTATGTGTTACAAGAAATAATCACCTTTTAGAACTAAACATGGACTTGAAAGAAAAATGTTTTTCTTGTAAAATAACAAACAAAGTGAACTATTAATCTTGTAAATCTAAGGCTTGTGAATGATATTCCAAGGAAACTAAGTTTAAAAAGATGGTTTTTGAAAGGTTATGATTTTTACTGAACATACACTATTTTTAGTAACAAGATAAGTGTGGAAATACTTTTAAAAGTAAGAAGATCCAATAAATACACATTTTTGCAAAACTAGTTTACAAGTTGTAAAAACTTAAAATCTTTAAGAACAAGGTTTTAATAAAAGTAAACACACTTTGGAGGGTAACTAAACCCACTAAACACCCTATAAAGTTACTACGCGTTTTTATGAAAAACCAAGTTCATGTTGACATGAAAAGTGCATTGTTTTTACATTTGACTAGTGTAATAGTGTTTAGTAACTTGTTGTTGATTGATTGTGATGATTTTTACAAAAGAAAATGATATGCTTAT